>FIZU01049399.1:0-29273 GCA_900064475.1 Pseudococcus longispinus
TCATATTTTAGTTTGTAAGGAGAGATGTAGTATATAAGATAGAGCGCGCCTTATGCATTTAGCTCTCTGTACTAGCTATAACATTCTTCATAATAAATGTTCTCTGAACTATAACACAACTCTCTTGTCCAAATGATATAAAACAGTCATAAAGTGGTACCCCATTTAAAATTCTTTTCACATGATGAATATAGGAATACCTAAGACCACCCGAAATGCTTGTTTCTTGAAAGTAGTGCACTCTGTACGAACGGTTTTATAAAGCTTGAACTTGTTCCAAATATTTGAAAAAATTTTAGAAGATTATGGGGCTATGTTTCGACATGGATACGTCCTTGAGATGGGAGTCGGTCCTAAAAAGGATGTATGTACCAAAAATTGACGATTAAAAAAACATTTAAAATAGTAGACCAATGTCATTTTATCATTAGGTCTACCTATGTCATTTTGAAAAGAAAAATTTTAAATTTTTTCAAAATTAATTAAATTTTTGACAGAATGCCTGATTTTTAAAACATACAATTAGAAAATAAAAGAATCCAGTTTTTTATCCAACCTGACAACATATCTTACTAAATTTCTGAAAATTTTCCAAGTCCAAAAATTCATCTGTTCATCTGTTCAAAATCTAAATATCTAGTCCAAAGTCTGACAAAATGCCCAAAGCTAGATGTCTTTTTTTGTCACGTTTTTTGTCAGGTCGGTCATCATAAAAGCATAGATATATTTGTATTATGCTAAAAGTCCTAAAATTTTCTTCAAAAATCAAGTAAACGGTCGAAAATGTTTTGGAAATTGGTTGAAATATTGAAAATTTTTGTTAAAATATGATAAAAGGTCTTGAAAAAATTACCTACTATTTTCTAGATTTAAAAAATTCACGAGAACGTCGTAAATAATTTTAATGAACTTTTGATCGTTTTTACAATATTTAAGGGACTTTTATTGAAATCTCGACTATTTCAACTCCTTTTTCGACGAATTTCTTGATTTTTTGATGACTTAACAGCTAATTCGACAAAACCCCTGACGAAATTCCAAGACGCTAACTTTTAGACATTTTTTCAGAAAAACATTTCAGACTTTTTGGACTTAGAAAATTGACTTTCAGACATTTAGTCAGACTTTTTTGGGAAAAAATTTTCAGAGATAATGCTGCTTTTTAAACATTTTTTTGGATAAATAATTTAGACTTTTTGAACTTGAAAATTTTATAAATCAAGGTAACTTTCTGATATTTTGTCAGGCAGATTTTTTGGATTTAGAAAATTTCAAATATTACGCTTTTTCAGACATTTTTTCAGACTTTTTGGACTTGGAAAAATTTTTATATTTCCAAGAAAATTTTTTAGATTTCCATTGACTTTTTGAACTTGGAAAGTTTCATGAAAATTTCAAACATCAAGTCTCCATGAACTTGAAAAATTCAGTGAACAGAAGCGTATCCTATGTTTTATAGTTTCATAGGTAGTATGGAGATGGCGGGGACTTTTTTCGCTAATTTTTATAAAATTTTGATATTTTCAACATTTTTTATGATTTGTTGGCCTTTTTAATTACACTTCAAATAATTATGAATTTTTTAACGATTTTAAAAATGTTACAATAATTATAATAACCATACTTTTAAATTGCTTTTATGATTTCGTTAAAAGTCAGGAAAAAAATTAAAAGTCAAAAACATCACTCACGTTCTTCACTCAAAAAAATTTATAAAACTAGTTTTAGCTCAAAATTATCCTGAATAGACCTCGAGCCCAAAAACATATTCGAAATGAAAATTACCAAAAACGATGAAAATTTTCACATCACCAACTTTAATTAAAAATCTTGACATTTCGAAACTCGTGCCAACCAAAAGCTCTTATCAATGGTCTAATTTCTTCGCCACCTCTTAACATCATTCGATTAAATACGAAAACCAGAATACGAAACCCATCTTCAAACCAAAGTTGCAAAACTCATCTCTCCTTAACCCTAATTAGTTTACGAGAACAAGTCGAAAACTAAGCTAATTACACGGATGCTGGGCCAACGGCAACGGTAAAAGTACACCTCCGTTTAGTACCTTTTCCGGACCACAAGTGCCTGGAATTCTCACCGACCTCCAAAGGTTAAAGACACCGAGACCGACAATCGTAGAAGAAAAAATGTTTATTTATACAAAATCGATAAGCCGGCTACCCCGGCTATTGCTCTCGGAACAAAGTAACGTCACTGAAAATCACCTCCGACAGAATTAACTATAGATATACGACAAATAAAAATTCGCAACAGCGGTGTAAAATTTATTTACACAATTTCCATCGCCATAGTAACAAGATTACCCTTCAAACGTGCGCAAAAAAAAATTAATTGCTATAAAAACTGTAAAATTACATAACTACTGGAAAAAAAAAAGGCAGCCAGGCAAGAGTGGAAAAAAGAAAAGAGGTAGAAATTCGTACGTATAGTTCCGGAGATATTAGCGAACTCTAAAATGTAGGTTACACAACATTGATTTACCCAACATCTCCGGACCAGCGTTGGAAATTATACATTGGTGCTCAAAATGGAGATATGTAATTTTGACGTTATTATAGTCACAAACGTCAAAATTTTATTACCGCTAATGATGGTTAAATTGAATATATCTGGAGTACGTTTCTATGTTCTTTATTCAATTACCGACATTCTGTCATCGACGAATTAGGGCCTATTTAATTACAATGCGTACAATGAAGGGGCGTCAACTGCTCGGGTATCTGTCCTATGAATTAAGAAAGATGGAAATTTGATAATAAATTGAAAATTGACAAATGATGTATTTCCACAAATCTGAATTTGAAAAAAATATCGCTTTGGCGAAAATTTGTCAATTTTTTAAGTCATGCGCCAACTGTTGAATTGAAAATATTATTCTCAAATCAATTTTAATTTCCTATTTCAAAATAAACGTACATAAGTGATATGTTTTGATATTTTCACGAGAGATTGAGAATTTGTAGGTACCGAGAGAAGGTGAGTTTCATTTTTCACGTTTACCTCAATTTTCAGAAGTACCTACTTCGAAAAGATCACTTTTTCATGTTTTTTGAATTTTCAATAAAAAATTTAAAAAAATCAAAAGTCTAATAAAATATTGATGAATTATATATATTTTTAAATAGGTAGGTATACATTTTCAAAAGTTTAACAAAATAATGAAAAGTTGAAAAAAACGTAATGAAAAAATTGACAAAAAATTGGCAAAAAAAGGACCAAAAAATTGACATAGGTAAGTATAAATTTTTGGAATAAACCCCAGCCATAAGATACATCCATGTAAATTATTTTTGAGAAAATTGTGATTGAAAATTGAAATGATCTTGATAATTATGAATATTTTTATCTAAAAAAACTACCGATACCTTCATTTTTGAAAAAAATGAACAAGGCATTTTTTTCTTCAATTCTGAAAAATGTTCAGGATGGAAGGTAGTGATGGAAAATAGCCAAACATCCATATCATGATAGGTAATTTTAATACAGTAGGTACCATTTTCTCAAAAATATTTTTTGCTCTTTTATTGAAAATTTAAAAAACACGAAAGAAGTGACTTTTTTGAGTACCCCTGAAAGGCAAGGTAAAAAAGGTAGAAGTGAAAAATTAGTCCCAATGGTATTCTTGGGAGAAACATCTGTACTATGACCATTTTCGGTAACACTTTTTTTAAAAACAAAATTTTCAACCTTTTTAAAATTCTCTCCGATTTTATGGGTTATATGGGGATAGTATGTAGTTAGTAAAGAGCGTGAAATTTTTTCCAGGAAATTTTAGATTGAAATATAACTTTTTTCATTCCGTTTTCCATCCACTTTCGAAAAAAACTGTAAAACGATCATCACAAATAAAAAATTACACATTAATATGAGTCATTTTGACTTTTTTTTTTTTTGAAAATTAGAAAAATGAAGGCGTAGTCTCAAACATGAAAATTTTATGAAATATTCGAACAATTTTCTGAGAAGATTTTAATTAAAAATGAATACGGTGACATGGATTGCTTGGATTATCTTTTTTTTTTGAAGATTATAAAAAAATTATTGTTCTCTGCTTTTATACCTTTACCCCTTCGGTAGATATATTGCGTTAACATAAAATTTCCAAAAAATGGCATATTCCATGAAAATGAAAATACTTAATGTTAACCCCTCAAAAAAGGTGAAAAAGTATCTCTGAGGATTAGATGAGGTAAAGTAGCTGAAGAATACTCATTTTTTAATTTCTTTTTTCTTTCAAAAAATACTTAATTACTCATAAGGAAACCTTACCAACTCGTCACCTTCGATCAAGCTGAAATTTGGCTCATTGAAAAAGCATGTCACCCTTACCTCATAACCGAATTTTGAGCTGCAGGAGTTGATTTTTCACCTTCCTTTAAAATTTTCTGAGAGCAAAAAATGTAAAGTCCAACAAAAAGTCGGAAATTTTTTTCTCTTTAATTCTCCAAATTTTATAACTTCTAAAAGTCTAAATTGTGATGAAATGTCTGAAAATCAGGTGCCGTTTTTTCGTTGCATTTTTTGGTCTCGTTTTCACGAATTATGGTCATCGTGGAAGCAAATCTTATGCTAAAAAAGCACCTCCTCATGTCTCGCGGAGTGTCAAAATATCAAATTTTGAAACAATATAAATTTTTCCAAGTTCAAAAGCCAATTGCCCCCTTATAAAAATTTTCCAAATCCAAAACATTGTTTGAAAAATTTTCAAGTCCAGAAAGTCTAAAATAGCAAGACAAAATGTCTGAAAGTTAGCGCGATCACTGATCTCTGAAATTTTTCGAGCTCAAAAAAATCAGACAAAATATCTGAAAGTCAGCATAACGGATTTTCATGATTGAATTTCGTAATGGAATTTTAAAAAATTTAATTTAATTCCAAGCACAAAAAGTCAGTAGAAATCTGAAAAATTTCCCAAATTCAAAAAAGTCTGACAAAATGTATAAAAGTCAATGTTACGAACTTGAAATTTTCTAAATCCAAAAATTCATTTGAATAAATTTTCAATTCCAAAAAAGTCTGACAAAATGTCTGAAACCCGGCGTGATCTCTTGAATTTTTGCAAGTTCAAGAAGCATGCTTTACAAAATGTCGGAAATTTGTGATTTCTAAAAATTTATAAATTCAAAAAGTCAAAATTGTCGTTTGACAAAATGTCTAAAAGTCAGTATTACCTTTGCAATTTTCCAAGTCTAAAAAGTCAGTAGAAATCGAAAAAATTTTCTGTCCAAAAAAGCCTGACAAAATGTCTAAGCGTCAATCTTTGAAACTTTACAAGTCCAAGAAGTCTGCCACTGCCCGAAAAATATCAGAAAGTTTCCCTAATTTCTAAAATCTTTCAAGTTCAAAAAGTCTAAATTGTTTGCCTAACAAAATGTCTAAAAGTCAGCACTATCTCTGAAAATTTACTAGTCCAAAAAGTAAGTGGAAATCTGAAAATTTTTTCAACTCCAAAAATCTGACAAAATGTCTAAGTCATCGTCGGGGAATTTCCTCAGGTTTCTCGTAATGCTTAAAATAATGACATTGCATACGTTTTATTTTCTACAATTCCTCTCACGCTTTCATCACAAAAACATAAAATTGTCTTGTGCACAATACGCATGCGCATATTCCACCGACATATTTTGCTCAACTTGTTCCATTACATAAGTAGATATTTGTGCGCGCGCATCCGCTCAAACAAGATGCGCACGCGTATTCCACCAACATTTTACTCAACTCCTCTTTCATTAAATTATTGATGCGTACGCATCTCCACAATAGTCTTATTTTTAACCAGCGTTACCCAGCCTATCATCATTTTCTCCGAGTGAAAATGTGCGAGATGCCGTACAAATTGAAATTATTCATAATTCTTATAAAAAATGCAATGAAACGCGACCAACTTCTGTAGTATATTTTTTGCCAAGCATAAAATTAATCCGGCTCATAAACTTATTCATATATGAGAAAATGTGCCGAAAGTACTCAGTTAGGTAGGTATTCACTTTACCGAAACTTTTTTTTCGCGAAAACTTTCTCTATTAAAAATTGAGATCCGGGGATTAAATCGAATACTTTCGAAGAACCAAGTATGTAAATTTGTTCGTCGACATAAGTAAGTTAAACTTTTACAAAAACTTCCTTGGCTTTAGCCTTGGGGGAGAAAAAATTCTCGATTTATCATTGCAAATTTGAAATTGCGCTGCGCGAACGAATCATTTGTTGTAGTTTACAACCGCTTACGTAATCATTTTTCAAGACCTGCGATAATAAATGGAAATCTCCATCTCAAAAACTACACAATCGAGCCGATAACTACACAAAGAAAACGAATTGGAAAATAAATAAAGCCACGAATAAGCTAAAAAGGAGAAAAAAAATAATAAAAAACCAGCAGCGTTTTGAATAGCGCTCGTAAAATTTCCGTTTGATTTTTCCACAATTACTAAGCTTTGTTGAAAGCTTTTTTTCTCATTTACGGTTCTTTGTGTTACCGAGGTAAGCGGTAATTTGCTTCATTAGCCATGGCTTAAGAGGTGATTATAGGTTATGCCAAGCACAGCTAACACTATCTAGGCGCCAGGGCTGGAATTGGCGAGATACTTTTCCAAGACTGCTAAGGGTAGCGCTGCGGCGAAAAATCGATAAATTTCTATATTTAAACTCAGCCATCTCGCACAGAGGTCGTTGCTAGTTCGTGCGGAATGATTCCAGCATCCCTGGAATGACGCAAGCGCCTGTATCGCATATTATTGCGTTTCATTCAAATGAAAAATAGTATGTCAAGTCGTGCATCTGTCAGTAGGTATAACGATATACCAAAAACTCGCTTTACATCTATCTTCTATCCTACGATACCTATATATCTATTCACTACGTAGGCAAAATTTCGAAATTTAATCAACTCGAAAACGCGTTGCTTTTTTTCGATGGTAAAAAATATCATATTTTCTATTTCATCCCAATGACCTAAAGCTCTCCCAAAATAGATTCCGTTCGCACCAGTTGTCATAACAACAAATTCCTTTATGCTAGTTTTCGTCTGCCTTATCACTGGCTATTGTGTATGGGCATGTTTCGCCATGCCCCAGCAAATCTGTATCATAATTTTGTTTATTTTTTAAAGGTACAGTCTGTGTATCCTCGTACACGACCTTTTTTTTAAGAAGAAAAATATATATAAAGCGAGATTTTCGACGATGTTTACCTTTATGACGGTATTGTACTCTTTGCTGCCTCGTTTCAATGTGGCTGATCTTGAGCTGAGCGGCACCAAAAATTCCGGAGACGGTCGTCTCACCCTTTCTGATGATTTATGCATGCCTGAAACAACACGATATGATGAATTAATCATTCCGAGAAGAATAAAATTAAAAGTATGTGCGGAGGATTTGCCCTCTGCATTCCCGGATTGTTTCTATTTCTACACTACGTAATAGATCATAAAGCGTAGGACATCCTTTTACTTTTATTGATAACGTTTCACATTTTTTAATTTGATTTTTCAATGTTTTTTAAACTTTTGAAAACTTGTACGATTTGAAAAAAATTAAATTTCTTATAATAAAAAGTGTAACAAATTGTTAGTCCATCATTTCTGATGAAATATCTAAAAGTCAAATTTTGAAACAATCCACATTTTTCCAAGTCCTAAAAGTTATCTGTCTACCTCAAAAAATTTTCTGAGTTCAAAAATTAAAGTTACCAAATCCAGTCTGGCATAATCTCTGATATTTGACATAATGCAAAAGTGTCAACAGAATGTTATCATGTGTGATAAAATATCTAAAAGTCAGATTTTGGAACACTTTAAAATTTTCCAAGTTCAAAAAGTCCAAAGTGTGACAAAATGTCCAAAAGTCAGGTCTCATTTTTCATGGATTAGGTCATCGTAAAAGCATTATCCTATGCTAGAATGAGTTTTTCTCGACAAAATAATTTCAGATTTTGGATGAAAAAATCGGAAGACAAGAAATATTTTTCATATCGTCAGATTCGAAATGGAAGATGCATGAAATTTAAGGTTGCGGAAGGAAGGAGGATTGGGTAGTATACAAATTCGCCAAATGAAAAATTCGATTCAAGGACCAAATTGGAATAAAAAAATTTCTCCACTCAAAAAAAATTGTCACTTTTTTCCTCAGTGGAAAATTACATTTTCTTATTTTTCTTTCCTCGTAAAAAATTTTCCCAGTTTTTCCAACTCAAAAATATTCCAGTTTTTTTTTTGAATATGAATTTAAAATATTTCCGTTTTTAAATCAAAAGAAAATGATTCTCGAGACGAAAAGAAAATTTAAAGACGAATGTATTTCAAACCTCAAATTTTGATTTTTCAAATCAAAAGAAAACAATTTTGTGGAAGGATCAAATTGAAATACAAATTTTCTCCACTCAAGAAAATTGTCCCTTATTTTTTCAGAGGAAAGTTACATTTTCCTTACTTTTTTCCTCGTGAAAAAATTTTCTTAGTTTTTCCAACTCAAAAATTTTCTGATTTTTTATTACTTTGAAAATGTGATTTACTTACCTATTTCAGTTTTTAAATAGAAAGAAAATTATTCTCGAGAGAAAAAGAGAATTCAAAAGTCAAGGTGAAAGTTTAAAACCTCAAATTTCAATTTTTCAAATCAATAGAGCGCAAATTTACGAAAGGGAGATTGGCTAGTATAAAAATTCGCCAAATAAAAAATTCGATTTACCAGATTGAAATGAAAATTTTCTCGGCTCAAAAAAATTTCCCCCTATTTCTACAGTGGAAAAGTTGATTTTCTTAATTTTCTTCCCTTATGGAAAAATATTTGCAGTTTTTTCAACTCAAATATTCCAGGTTTTTTTTTCAAATTCAAAACTGAGTTTACGTGTTTCGGTTTTTAAATCGAAAGGAAATTTTCACGAGAGGAAAATAGAATTCAAAGGCAAAAGTGAAAATTTCAAATCTCAAATTTTGATATTTCAAATCAAAATTAACGATATCTCAGTTTCTTTACACGAATTTTTAATTTCACATGTTGGTGAACTATTAATAAACAATTTTAAGAGTCTATAAAATAAAAGAAAAATCAACTGTAAATCGTCATTCTTAAACTAAAACGTTATTTCTCCCCATCTCAGAAAAAATTATCATATTATTCTGAACTCCTTCAATTCGACGAGTCATTTTAATATGAATATGTTTCTGGGTTGTAGAAAGGGGGGATTAGATTCATAATTCGAATGAAAGAAATCTTGAAAAAACAAGAAAGTACCTATTTCAAATGCCATAGCTACCGGACTTTTTTTTAAATTGAAGTATCGAATTTTGAGACATTTTTTTCAACACCTTCAATTCAATATTTTTATTAAAATTTCTTAACTGACTTTTAATTCAAATTTCAGAATTTTTTCCTCTTACGAATTCAAAAGGGTATGTCATTTTTTTTCTTAAACAATTCATCAATCGGAACTCAAATTATGAAATTTGAAAATAAGATATTTTATATTCTTATTTGGTCTCACTCTACCGAATTTAGGTACAGAATCCAGTGATGGATATCGGGATTCTTTAGGGGGAAGGGGGGGGGGGTTGAGACTTCAAATTTGTCAACTTTTCAGTGTGGTTTTTAAACATTTTTTTTACAATTTTACCAACTTTTATCAAAGGATCAATAACATTTATAAAATGTAATTAAAATCGCGCCAGTTATTCAAGAGGAGGAGACGACGATAAGAATGTGATTTAAATGTTTTAAAAATGTGTCCTTTGTTTAATATGTACTCTGTTCATTTTAATTCCAGCTCTCATTAGTACGTACAAATGTGTAAATAAGAACACAAACATCTGGCCACCTGGATTGGTTTACTACGATTTGTTTACATTTTTGCATTTGTACTTTTAAAATCTTCATGATGATTGTTTCCATTCTTATCGAGGAATTTTAGAATTGTACCAATTTCAGTAGACTTACGTATTAATGAGGTCTCCATTTGTTCGAATATAAAAACATTCAGAAAATTTAATCAAAATGAGCCCCGTTATTCAAGGGGGTATGATGGCGAGAAAAAAAAGTTATTTAAGGTAAAATTAAAAAAAATATCCATCACTCTGTTCAAAAAAGTAAACTTATATTGAGCCTGAGCGAAGTAAGGACGCAAAATTTAGGTATATATTTGTGCCATTTTACAGATTTTAAAAAGTTTACCAACTTTTACCCAATTAACCCAATTTTTTCAAATTTCAACATTTTTCGAAATATTGGAAAATCTGGTAGAGCCCCTGCCCCTCCTCCCTAGGTCCTAGTTAAAGCCTTCCCTGATAAAATCTCCCATGCTCTCAGCTTTCCTCAAAAAACAAATACAGGGTGACCCAAAAATGACGAAAGAGCTTTCCTTTTTATCAAAAATTTGAATCATTTTTATTGGTAAAATAAACAACACTTATTGGAGTAATTTTAACGAGAACAATGTTTCTAAAACCGGTTCAACTGTTTCGAACCAGTTGTCAAATATTCCTCAAAAATTGGTGATATGAAAAAAAGTTTGAAACAAAAAGTTACAGAGTATTAAAATATAATCATTTTTTATTCTACAACTATACTCGTATTTTTCTGTCTTGAAAATTGCGAAAAAGATACCTATAACGCAGGAAATACAAAAATTCGGTACAGTTCTCTTTTACGTGAATCAAAACTCCTCTTTTCTTTCAGATCCTAAAAAAAACAATCACGGAGTGTAACACAAGTATCTACTCAAGCAGCTTTCTCTTCAACTTTTGTTTCAAACTTTCTTAATAGGTAGGTATCTTTTCTTCATAAATGTTTGACAACTGGTTCGAAACCACTGAACTGGTTTCAAAAATTATCCCAATATATATGGTGTCCATTTATAAACAAAATCCTCTAAATTTTCTCTAAAAAAGGGTAATTTCCCACTTCTATTGACTCATAATTTCACACGAAACCAAAACCTGGAATGTTCGGTGAAAATATTCAAAATTAAAAACCATAATAATTCATTGCAGAATCATTGAAATTACCAATATGAGTATCACGAATCAATAAATTAAAGCTATCGACATAAACTAACCGATTGGATTAATTTTTGAGATGCAGATACGATGAAAAAAAAAACACAAAAAGATCGATGTTCCATTCCCTTGCCAAATTCTCATCCACTCTCCTCCCTCTCACCCCAAATCCAATCTCGATTTTTGTCTCCTCGAAAAAAAAAATAAACAAACAATATAAATTTTACATACATTTCTTTCCTCTTCTCACCTGTAAACAAAATAAACTCATAAAAACTCCCCGGTGCATTATCACCACACCTTATATTCTTCTTTTACTCTCGTATGAGTCGAGTCGGCAAGTAAGTAATCCGAAACGGCGCGGCGTTCATTTTGAATTTCTTTTTTTAACAGACCTATTCACCTTTATCTAGTCTGCGCACCTCCCTTACCCGGCGACCTCTCGAAATCCCTACTGGCACCGCGCCTAATGCCAATTTCATCGCTTCGGAGATGGTACATATTTCGTGTACGTATTCACACATCGTACGTATACCTTTGCCACTTGAGGGGCATATTGGCGAAACGTGCTTTGCGTCGGAGAATACACAGTTGACCTTTTTACTCGATGAAGTGTCCATTAGAAGAACAGAGATCGATTTTCGTAATTATTTATGCATAGCTTCGAATTCGATACACTCGTATACGTAGATACGTTCTCCATCGCACAGGTCACATCTTCCTAAAAGTTTACAGCTTATCGCCACAAACTATGGTGGTAAATTTTGAAATTGGGTGAAATTTCACGTACCCCTAGACCACTGCCAGGCAGCAGGTTCAATCTGCGTACGTAACTTTTTAGCCCCAAAAACCAGCTATCAACAGGTACTCGAAGGGTAATGGATATAAATCTCGAGATATTTCAACTAACTATATCATATTGTAGGTTCTGGGCGGCAAGTGGATGTTTTTAATTGGGTATCGAGTTGCAATATTTCCTACTTAAATAAATAGGGCTAGGGGTATGTAGGGTTGGCATGCAATTCCGGTCCAAAATACGAGAAAAACTAACCAACAAACACTTACTGAAAGGAGAATATTTCGCTACATCAAAATCTCGTATCCATGTTTATTTATTATTACAACGTCGAACGAACGCAGGGCGAAGGAAGGAAAAAAACAACTTACAATAAATCGCATCTAATTTACGAGCGTTTTTGGTAGCGGAAAAGCAAACATTCGCACGAGTTTACTACGCGCGACGAATCGACGATTGAAAAATAAAATAAAAAATAGAAATGGAAAATCCACCATCAAATGGTTCTCCGGCTGAGCAGCTTTGTAAATTTTATAATTACGCGAACGTTGGTATAAATCGAATACTTTTGTATTTACGATTGTACGTAAGCTGGACACAGACCCGGAACACGTATCGCAATTACACACACCCAGCTACTGTTTGTACCAGTAATACATTGTAAAATTTAAGTACACACAAAACTATCCGCACTCGCTTTCAACTATTCCTAGATACGGTAAATGTTGCCAACGCCAGCATCGCGAAAGTTCGTGAATTGTGAATATTTGCTATGCTGCGAATACGAATTCTTTTGATTCTCTGCTGCGAAACAAACGCACAAGATTTTTCGATTGCGAAATTATTTTTTAATCTGCCATGTAAAATTCCCCTAAGAATACGTACAGTTTTGAAATCTGGCCCGTCAGGAAAATGGCGAAAGGGGGGCAACCCGGGGGATTTTTTCTCATTTATGGTTAACACGAAACGAAGACGAGACGAATTTTGATTTTAGGTTTTTTTTTTTTTCGTTATTGTTTCGTAGAATTTAATTTTTCTCTGCGCGACGCGATACGACAAAATCAGTGAAATGTGACTGTTGAGATTTTAATTTTTTTCCGGAATGGTTTCTATTCGCGGACGTTGGGGCTACGGCTGGTTCTTTTTTCCGCAGCTCGGATAATTTTCCTCAATAAATAATAACAGCACGAAACGTGACTCCCTCACGATGCCGATCGACTAGATAAATTCTAATTTATACGCCAAACTTTTCATATATTGTGAAACTAACGCAGAGAATTTCTCTTCGTTTCCCCCTGCACCGTGGTCCTTTCCCCTGCTTATTGCTTTCACGAAGCGTCAAAAATTTATTTCCTATAGGGATCGGCAGCCTTCTGGGAACCGTATTTATTCCTTCGAGATGGATTCTTGCGAATATTTTATGGAAAATTGACCTCTGTGTAGCGGTATCGTCGAGAATTTTGCGATAACCACCGGATTTTGATGGATTCATTTTCTTTTTCACGTTTACCTATTTACCTTGCGGTTTATCAGCAGAAATGGTTCAAGATCATGAGGTTAGTGTTGAGGAAATTCTACATGCATAATTTGTAATACGTAATGAAACAAAAATCCATTATTTTTGTACGATTTGTCGTTCAATTTGTATGCCAGCTTTTATTCTATTGATTGATTATTTTTTGATGAGACGATTCGACGTTCGAGCGAAAATTAGGTGATCGATTGAGCTGGAATGAATAGAATTTGGCATCATTGGCCTTAAGAAGAGCTCATTGGTTTTTGGGATTAAATAAATTCATAAGTGGAGTCCAAATTGTATTCTACTTTGCATCAATTTGATATTTTTTTCTAAATCGTGATCGAAATTGAATTTTATGTAGATATCTATCAAAGCATATTTAATATTAAAACTGATTTTTTTTTTGCCTTGAAATATGTCTGAAGTAACAAAAAATTTCATACTTATAAATCGATGAATCAGAATAAATGAAAATTTTTTGTGTCCAGGAGAGATCTGGTGGATGAAATTTTAATTTTTTCATTGAATCATGTCGACTGATGTCAAGTCAGTGTACGAGTTTATTTTTACAAATGAAAATAAAAATTTCACGAAGGAAATAGAATCAAATCAAAATTACCTATTTTATTTCCTGTGTGAGATTTGCTCTAAATTGGGAAAAAAATTTCCTCAACTACCAACCTTTAAACATAAAGAGATGTGAGTGCAAAAATTTCAATTTCTTCTCCTTTAATTTTTTTTATTATTGTCATTTTTATGAAAAAAAGTTGAAATTTTAAGTTTGTAATTCAGATATTTCAGGACCCCAAATGACCCAAAATTAAAAAGTTTTAAAATTAAAAAACAAAATGAAGAGATTATGAGAGAATTTTCGATTTGAACTGAAAATTTGAACAGGAACCCAGCTTTCAGGATTAACCAGTGGTTTTTTGAAAAATTAAGATTCCTGTGCTAAAATTAAAGTGAAGGTGGAAATTTTTCATCCCACTACAAGTTGAAAGTTTCTTGCAAGTGACAGGCAAAAATGTTTTACGCCATGTTGATCTCAACACAAGAATCAAAGATAAAAATTTCGAGAAAATGATTCCTAAGGTAAAAGATTTTTTCAAAAATAGCTGTAGAACCAAATTTTATAGATATTTTATGTTTTCCTGTTCGAAAAATGCGACGAATGAAAATTTTTCATCAAAAATATTCACTAAATATGTACATACTCAATGTACGAAGTAGAATTTGATAAAATTTTACTCATTCCTTCAAATAGGCGCAATATTTTCATTGGTGAAAAAGACCTCGTGCCCTAAATTGACTTCAGTCGACATGATACAATAAAAAATTTTAAATTTCATCAATCAAATCTCTCCTGAGCACAAAAGAGTTAAGACAGCTAAAATAAAATCTCAAACGATTAAAAATTCCCCCCTCCCCCAAAACATGTCATCATAGAGATCAGAATTTAGGATTTTTTTTTCAAAAACCCTGAGAAAGTGTCTGATTAGCTATAAAACTGAATTGAAGAGTCCCTCTTTACCAGAAAGGTGCTCATAGTCTAGGCTATACCTCTTTTTGAAGGAAGATCTCCACCTTCGAGCCTCAGGGTGCTCTCATCACATATACTTCGGGCAGAAATGGTTGAAAAATGAAAAAAATTGAATAAAAACGATGTCCATCATATTTCTTTGACCAATGACGTAGTCAGGATGAGAGGGAGATCGTTTCGAAATATAATTTTCACTGGTTAGTTGTAAGACATTAGAACTAACAAGGTCCAAAAAATGTACTTTTGCTGAATTTTTGTCTCACTAATGGAAGCGGTTTGAACTTTAAAACCCTTTATTTGGCTATGCCACTCTTTGACAACAAGACTAGACCAATCGACAGCTTTTCATCTTGCCAAATGCGAGGAAATATTACAAAATTGCTTTATTGGACAATTTTTCACAATTGATTGTTTTTTTTGCAGAAAATTTGGAAAATTTTGCAGCTTGAGACAAAAAATTCTTGAGAAGATTCATTGGAGTTGGAAATTTTCTATTTTCAACATCCTCCTTTTTCTACTTCTGCAGAGAATTGATACAAAGTTGCAAAATTTGGTACATTGCTCTCGATTCTCTGTATACAGATCTCCAGCAAAACAGCCCTTCCATTTCTACCTCTGATTCCAAAATATTTCTTTTGTTCTCGTTCTCTATCTACCATTCCTTCTACCTTAAAACAGAGCTCTGAGCTCCTTTCCATCTCTAAAACTTCATGAAACGTTGTAAAAGTAGTTTAAGGATCAGTAAAATAAAATGAATGGTTCTTCAATTTTTATGAACTTTCATGAAGATCATTGAAAACATTGTAAAAGTGATTAAAATCGCATATAAATGGCTTTAGAGGTTTCAAAAACTGATACAAAAATTTTTTCACAAAATTCATCAAAAATAACAAGAAATTCTTTGAGCTGGGTAGGCTATAAAATGTGTTATAAAAATTTACAAATTCGACCATTTTCACCATCATTTTATCAACTTTTATAAAACTAGAAAAAATGTCAAAATATCAGTAAACAATTTTCATACCGTTTTAATTTTCAGACACCTCGAGTAATTATCTCTCATATTTACCAAATTTCATGACATTTTCATCATTGAAACGGGTTTCAAGATGTTACCATACCATAAGATATGCTTTTGTAATGAGCAAACCTGCAAAAAACGACTCGAAATTCTCTCACGCTGACTTGTAGACCTTTTGTCTGACTTTTTTGGACTTGGAAAAATTTTCAGATTTCCACTGAATTTTTGGTATTGGAAAATTTCAGAAATAATGCTGACCTTTGGACATTTTGTCAGACAAACACTTTAGAATTTTTGGACTTGAAAATTGTACCTGGGAAATTTTGAAGATAACGTTGGCTTTCACATATTTTGTCAGACAATTTTAGATTTTCTGGAATTGAAAATTTTCTCGGATTTCAAATAATTTTTTGGATGTGGAAAATTTCAGAAATTTTGACTTTTTGATTTTGAAAAATTTTATTAAGTGGTCAGTTAACTTTTGAACTTGGAAAAATTTAATTGTTTCAAAATTTCACTTTTAGATATTTCACAAGACATGATAACATTAGATAAAGTCAAACGATATGTCAGACTGGAATGTGCCCTTCAGTTTGACTTTCGTAAGCAAAAAGAGCAAAAGCATATCCTACGCTTTATTAGGTATGGAAATGGGAATAGAAATGACCGGGGGGAGGGAGGTCAAGGGAGGGCTTTTTTAATAACTAATTGACGTTTTTATTAATTTTGATATTATTTTTGAAACACATTTGGGTAAATTTCAACTCTTATCTATTCATAAAATTTTAGCCAATTTTTATGATATTGAAAGAATTAACAAAATGGTAATTTGTGTAATGATAAAAGTTTCTAATTCTCTTTTGCTACTTCAATATCTTTACGAGTGCTTTTTTTTTGAAAATTTAAAATTTTTAAAAATTCTTCAAACATCTTGCAAACTTTATTTTCCAATCATCCATTTTTCTCATATCTTTTATTTTTGAAAAAGCTGTATTTTTTTCTTTTTTTTCACGCTTATGAAAGACGATCCAGATCGTCTTATTATATTTTTGTGAAAAAAAAGTTTTTATCGTACCTCCAAAATATAAAAAGACAACCGAATCGTAGTCCCATACACGTACGGCGTTATCATACCGAGATTCGAAATACCCTTAAGGTACTCGGCATAAAGTTGAAAGCTGGTAAAAATAAAACCATGCACCGTGACTATACAGACGCCACCGCCTGCTAAAAAATTTAATATGTTCAACGGGCGTAAAAAATGCAACCACCCAGAGGTGAGATATAGGTCGTTAAATGTGATTTATTCGTCTCGTTTAAGCATAGTTTTTAGGGTAAAAAAATTTCAACGATACGTTGAACGCGATCGCTTCTGCAGGCCACAGCTTCACGTAACTATACGTATCGGACATGCGACGATAATTTACGAAACATTATTTAACGGCATACGAGCTAATCGAATAATTTACGAGCTCTCGTCGAGAAATATAATAATAACTCATTTAAACCGGTATCATTTCGAACGTGATGCTATCAAGTATCATTTAAAAACCCTTTAAATCTCGTACGTGCGCTTTCCTTATCCTTTACTCGGATCTCGGACGACACGTCATCATCATCTGACACACAGCAAAACACTATACGATACGAAAAAGCGAGCAAAAAAGAGCAACTACGTATAATAAAACTACGTAGAAAGAATTGAAAAACAAGGTTCGTTCTTACGACAAAAACACCTTTTAGTGGATTAATAACGAAGAATCTTTGTACCGAGCACAAAAGACTTATTACGTTAACAGAATTACCTACGAAAAATTAATAATAAACTAACATTAAAGGTTTGCTTCATTAAATCACACAGTGGAGACAAATTCCAGGGCAGGATTGCTGCGCAGCACTCACTATCAAACAGTCTACGTAATTAACCGCCATAATAAACTTAATGATTTCAATTCAAAAGGGATCCACGCTCCATACGTAAACATCCGCTGGTACACTTAATTACTTTACACACTTTGTTTCCAAATTTGTCAGCATCGTCGAACGGTGGCCGCTTTTATCGAGGCAATAACCGCTACAAAAAGGGTAATAATCATCGGTCGCGTGATATATCCCCCTAACCGAAATGGAAACCTAATGTACGCAGAATATCGTACACACCATCAGCACAAGTTGCAGTTTTTATAAATTGCAGGCTATGTTAATGTGAAAAATTCAATCCTCTTGCCCCTCCTGTACTCTACATATAGGCAACTTATCGAACAACCAAGTTGAACAGGGTGCATTTTATATTGACCAAGTGCTTGCAAGAAAACCTCTACAAGCAGTTAACTCGACATGAAGGTGGTGTTGCTAAATAATCTTTTTTTTTGTAGGCAAACAAACGTATGTGGGTGTTTTTCAAGTTCATTTTCTTTGATTGAAATATCTTTAGCAAGTAGCACAAGGCAGCGAACGTTGAGCTCCACAAAAAGTAGCACAATATTTGGTATAGACAATTTGTCAAACATTGAAGTAAAAGGGGTTGCAGCTTTATACACAAAGGCGCAATTGTTGAGTGGAATTCTGTATAGACAGAACATGAAACACTGATGTAAGAAGGGTTGCACTTTTTTTAGAGCAGGTGTACTGAAAACGCAAGATATACGCAACTTATTCAACATTGATGTATCAATAATTGCATTTTATGCTATGAAAGGGACTGTGAGTATACTTACTATTTTAGCAAAGGTATGATTTTACTATGAGTAATTCTGTGAAAAATGAGAGGAAATTTCCTGGCAAAATTCCCCGACGATGATTTTTAGATATTTTATCAGATATTAGACCTAATTGGAGTTGGAAAAAATTCAGAAATCATGCTGATTATTAAGCATTTTGTCAGGCATTAGACTTGACTTTTTGAACTTGGATTTTTTTTTAAAGATTTCAAACTATTTTGGACTTGGAAGAAAATTCAGGAATCAGGCTGACTTCAAGACATTTTGTCAGATAGAAATTGTATTGGATAAATCTGACCTTTTTCTTGGTAAAAGTGTATGAAATCATCCTGACTTTGGACATTCAAAATTTTAGAGATTCTTGACTTTTTTTTTGAAATTACTTTCAGACATTTTTTCACACGTGACTTTTTTTGAGATTTCCAACGACTTTTTGGACTTGGAAAAAAAATATAAATCACGCTGACTTTTGGCCTGTATTTGACCAATGTGGAATTCCATCAAAAATTTAATTTATAATGACTGTTAGACATTTCGTCAGAAATTGGATTTGACTTGATTTTTTTTTTTTGAGATTTCGAACGACTTTTTGGACTTGAAAAAAATTTTAGAAATCACGCTGAGTTCCAGACATTTTGTCAGAGAAAATCTGTATTGGATCAATTTGACTTTTTAGAGTTGAAAAATTTCACAAAATGTTGACTTTCCAAAAAAAAAAAGTGTAAGTACCTATGACTTTTATCTGGCGCATAAGGAGTTTTTCCCCCAATAGTGATGTATCAATGGTTGTATTTTTATACAATAGGTGTTATGAAAAGCAGGGATGTACTCAAGGGAGAGAATGAGGGAAAGTTTTCCCTCTAAAGAAAATTTTTCATTTCGAGTTGGAAAAATCACACTTGCAAGCTGTGTCAGTTAAATTTTAACATAAGATATGTTTTTGCTATAGGCAATTTCGCAAAAAAAGTGACGAAATTTAGACATTTTGTCAGACTTTTTTGAACTTGAAAAAATTTTCAGATTTCCATTGACTTTTTGAACTTGGAAAGTTTCAGAGATAATGCTGACTTTTAGACATTTTGTTAGACAACCAATTCAGACTTTTTGAACTTAAAAAATTGACTTTCAGACATTTTCTCAAATTTTTTTGGACTTGGAAAAATTTTCAGATTTCTATTGACCTTTTTGAACTTTGAAAATTTTCAGAGATAATGCTGACTTTAAGACATTTTGTCAGACTTTTTTTTTGAAATTGAAATTTTTTTTAGATTTCCATTGACTTTTTGAACTTTGAAAATTTCAGAGATGATGCTGGCTTTCAGACATTTTGTTAAACAAACAATTTAGAATTTTTGACCTTGAAAAATGTCAAGAAAGTTTCAGATATCAAGTCTGGACTTGAAAAATTCAATCACCGAAAGCAAACGTATCCTATGTTTTATATTATAGTTTCATGGGCAGTATGGAAATGAGGTGGACTTTTTTCAACTAACACTTTCTGGGTGTCTGGAAGCAATTTTTCCAATTCAAACATAAAATTTCCAAGTCTGCAATGACCATTTGGAAAATTGCTCAATTTTGAATGTATAGGTATTAGGTATCGGCAACACTTGAAGAATATTTGCAATGATGAATTTTTCAATTCATAAAAAAATTTCTTATCAAATTTTTAATTGAACTTAATTTTCTTATTATAACATACTTAATTCATGTAAACTCTTAAATTTTTCCAACTGGTAGAAGTTATTTTTTCAACTTTTGTACAATGGAAATTCAGATAAAATGAACAAAAATTTTAATTTCTTCATCAACATAACACATCCTCGGCAGTTGCCTTCAGCGACAGATTTTTAAGGAAGTCTTTGACAATAAAAATCAATCGAGGCAGGTATAGGGCTGCTGTATTACTAAAATTATGGAAAAAGCGATGAAACTTCGGCAATTCTGATTACCTTTTTCTGTAAACATTTTCGGTTTCCCTTCGCTCGGGGCTCGAACTCGATACATTTCCTTATTTCGATATAATAGATATTCTGAACAAGGATGGGAACTTTTTGGAGTATATAGTGTGTCATTATTCTCATAAATGCCTTTCGTAGAAAATTTGTAACCCATTCATGAAAATGGCAAACAATCTTCACTTTTTTTCACCTTGAATATTTTGACGAGTTTTTTTGCACCACCCGTTCACTTTTCGAAAAAAATTAATATATACTTTTTCATAGAAAATTCTATGTACTTCAATTTCAGTTATGATAATTTTTCGGTTTAAACGCATATTCAAAGAGTTAAAGGCGAAAAACAACAAGATGGGTCTATTTAGGTACACGTTTGGAAGCCATGCCAATTGAGAGTGAGGTTTGGGAACTTCTTGGTGGTTATTCAGGGCACCAAAGGGAACGCTTAATAAAATCAAAAAATCCTTGCTCGCTCAAAACGCAGGTAATTTGCTCTATTTTTATAGTTTAATTTGACTGAGCTAGAAAGCAGCAAAACTGGTGAATTTTTCATCATTGTCATCTCTCGAGCGAAATGAACAAATACTTTTCTCTGGAAATATACCATTAAGGTAATTAGTTCACCTAGTCGAGATGTAATCGTAAATATAAGGGTATTATAGTCATCTTTGAGCTTGATATTCGCCTCGACGAAACTCGTACAGGCGACTAACGTTAATTAAAACACGATAAAAGAGCAGATTTCATATTCATGACAGAGAAGGGTATATCTGTAAACCAGAGCTGAAATATATTCATAATAATCCGCGCTCGGATCTTTCCAGCACGTTGAGATTATTCTGAAACACCAGCAATAATAAACTCGAGTTGCGACAAATAACAGTTACAATTACGCGCCGGCGTTGATTGGCAAATTGTTGAGTGAATTTAGAGCTTTTAGGGAAAATGCACATGGCGAACAGGCCAGCACCGTAGTGTAGCCTTTACAAGGCAAAAAATGCTTACCTACATAAATGAGGAAGATAATGCGTTGGGAATTGATTTAATTTCTCGCTTTATGATCAATAAATCTTGTCCTATGGTAATCGTTTAGAATATAGTGCACGGTATGAGAGAATATTTTACCGAAATGTCGCCCAAATGCTCGTAGATTTTCCACTTCATTAGTTCTGCTTTCATTACCCGCATAAAATCTTCGTTATATTTACGACCTGTTTATTTCCATTGTGCCTATAGGTATTATACTACGAAGGTATCCTAAAAATATGGAATCCGATTGGATTCGATGATGATGGTTGAATATCGACGCGAAAAAATATTCATTCATTAGACCGACGACGTCATAATGAGATATGGAAAGTACCTACAGGATCGAATCGAGTAATTTTTCATGACTACGTGTTCCTCTCTCGTATCGAAAACTAGATAAGACCTGCTAAAACTGAGACCAAATGCTAAAACATCCGGTTCACAATGCAGGCAGAGAATGGGTGGAACGATGAATTATGATTTTAATTTTCGCGCCACACCGTGAATTTAAAACGAAAACTTGCGCGGTAAAAGTTGCTTTTAAGGAGATATAATCGCGCAATGAACTTTTGTTCAGTTAAAGTAATACTATAAGTTGTAATCGTATAGCAATCTAACCCTTTTTTAAATACGCGGATTACGTTTATTTAATGATTTTGCAAGTTTTTAAGCCTTCGGCGAGGATTAAATAAAATTTCCTCAAGTCTAGCGTTTTTGCCCGTTTTGTAGTGTTTACAATTCTCGTCGTGAAACGGTGATGTTTTTCTTTAAATGTTGGATTAGTGGGTTTCTTCTTTTTGTGTATTCGTTTGAGCATGGTATTGCGATGTTTGGGAATTTAATTTCATTTTGGAAATTTTCAACGTGATTACTGATTTTGTCGTAAAACTGGAAATTTTTCAAATTGAAATAGATCATTGGTTAATTATTTCCTTGTTAATCTCCCTTCTATTCTCTTCCCTTCCCCTTCTCTTCTAACCATGCAAAAACTTAAAATTCCAAGTTTGAAATTCAGATAATATAAAAAACCGAACCAAGAAGAGATTACTATATGTCAAATAAACGTTTTTTAAATATTTTTTAAATCTTTTGCCACTTTTGCTTTGAGATAGCCAAAGTTTCATTTCTTTCAAAATTTTACTTCAAAGTATCGAATCAAAGCGTTATTAGTACATAGATAATACTACCTTTTTGACATTTCATGGCTGGGGTCAGTCCGAAAAATTTGAGCGTCACGAAAATTTGTTACATCGAATTGTCACCATGACATTTTGGACTTAAAAAAAAATTAATGGCATTCGGGACTTGAAAAAATTCAAAAATTTGAGTTTTTGGACTTTAAAAAATTTATATTACCTTAAAATTTGACGTTTGGATATTTCATCAGACATGATAACATTTTGTTGGACTAAAATTCATATTATGAGATGATGAATTTTTTTTAAAATTATGCAAGCTTTCAAAATGAGGGAAGAGATTCATATTTTCAAAAAAAATTTCAAATCATGAAAAATTTTATGAATGTTGAAATCAATGAGCAATCAAGTTTTCCACAAGAAAGACTTGAAATAGCAATGTTGAAAAATTGTTGAGAAATTTTCTTTTTTCTACAATAGAAATTTAGATTTTTCCTATTTTTTACATCGTGAAGAAATTTTCTCATTTTTTCCAAATAAAAAATATTTAGAAAATCGTTGAAAAAAATTTCAGCTGTTTTTTGTAAGAAATTCAGGATTAGTATGTCATGAAGTGCCAGAATTTGAACATCCTTTCGTATTTTTTATGAAGTAAATCTGGAAATTTCTCAATTACTTTATACTTAAGGAGATCACATATTGATGAAAAATTCTAAAAATTTCCCAATTTTCAAAGAATTCGTCAATTTGTTGGTAAGAGTAAACTTGAAGTTCTTAAGTACTCTTCTAAGAAGACTGCTTTTCCTTGATATAAGCGATTGCATAAACAAATTAAGGCGAAAAAAATTCGATCATTTTTTTGAGGGGTGGGGGAATCATTTCATAGAAATTAGGGGAGGGAGTCTTTAGGAAAAGGTTGCTCTTTATGAGAAGGTACAAATGATAAGAATCAAGCAGTTTTGAGGTGTATGAGCAGAAAAAATTAGAAGAAAACTTTTTCACCTAGAATGATTAAAGGCCATCCAAGGTGTGGAGGGGGTGTTGACTTCTCAAAATTTATTCAAATGTTCAGAAGGTACAGAAAAATGAGTGAAATATAAATGTTTTCAATGAAAAATATATTGAAAAAAAAATACAAAACAAGACCCCTCCCCCCGACATCCGCTATAGGACATACTGTACTTTTATTCTTTTTGGTATGCCAAAACTGAAGTGCGCATTCTAATCAGACATATAATGTCTGACTTTATCCAATTGTGGGTTCAAAGGGTCAGACACAATGTTACCATGTCTCGTGAAATGACTAAAATTCAAATTTTGAAACAATCTGAATTTTTCCAACTTCAAAAGTCAACTAACCACTTGATAAAATTATTCAAAATTGAAAAAAAGCAGGATTTCTGAAATTTTCCAAGTTCAAAAAATCGATTGAAATCTGAAAAAATTTTCAAGCCCAGAAAATCTAAAATGGTGTGACAAAATGTCACAAAGTCAGCATTACCTCTGAAATTTCCCAAGGCCAAAAAAGTCTGACAAAATGTCTAAAAGTCAACGTGACGTTTTTAGCAAGTTTGGTCATCACTAAAGCTTAGCATATCCTACATGCTAAAAGGGGTGAAAAATGTAATCAAACAATTAACCACTTGTGTTAAAATGTAACAATAAAAAAATTCCTTTCTAGCACAATTTAAAAAATCAAGGTTGAAATTGTTCTATTATATCTACAAATTATTTTTTTTGTTTGGAATTTACGAAGTTTTCTGTGGTGAATTAATTTCTTTTTTTCATGAATGAAAGTTCCAAGGTCCAGGTAGGACCTTTTCAAGGTCGTCATCGAAAATAATGAAATTGATTTCATTACTTACCTACCTATTCAGAAAATTATCAATATTTTTAGGATTACCTATAATTTTCATCTGAATAATTTTTTTGAATCAGTTGTGAAAAAAAAATTTCCCGAATATGGACATTTTTAGTTAATTTTATACTGCTGTGAGAGTACACCTATCTAAAGAATTGAAATTCGACCTCTATTGATCTTTCAAGACTTTAATCTTAGCATCCAGTCGGTAGAGCCAACAGTCTCTTCTTCACCCCCTTCTCCTCTCTAAAAACAAAACAGTCAGCCAAACTCTCCTCTCGTATATCGCTTCACCAACACATAAAAATAATAAAACCTTTATCTGCACGGCGTTATCAACCTTCGTATGTGAAAAATAAACTCATCACGAATACATACGTATATGCATGCTATTTTACATATTCCATTACCTATGTGTACAAAACAACCGCAGACTCTATCAACTCGTATTTCTACGAATCGAAAGATTAGCTCATCGTTGGTATTCGAGATAAAAAGACATTTTAGCCAACTCGAATTAGAATTGTTATTTATATCGAGAAAAGTTATCTCAAAAGTTGCCAATTTGTCAATACTCAATACAGCGATAAGAAAATATCGAACGAATTGAAATGATAAAAGTAGGTAGATATTACACAAAAGGAGGCAGATACGTAGGTTCCTTTCATCACCGTAATAATCATTTCTCTCCAATATTTCAAATATTTGAATATTTATATCTTTGGTATACAGCCCTTGAATTCTGAAATTATCATACCCTTAATGAACACCGATACGGCCCAAATGTACCGAAACCTATCTCACTACGAAACAAAACCTTCCCACAGCCGAAAGAAAACGTGGAGAAAAAATACGAAAATAAATCCACTCCGACAATAAATTTCACTCCCACCGACAACTTTTAATCCTCTCGGAGCCAATACCTTCATCGCCACCATCGCGCCGTACCTTCTAATTTGGTTAAAATTTCATTTCGTCGAGTTATTCAATTAAGTCCATCAATTAAATTCTTCCTTAAAGACTGGCTCGAGCTTGGTTGCACCGTTTATTAGATTCCGCTGACCCATATTTCAATCCCTTAACGTTTCACAGCATCCACAATACACTTTAATTATCACCGCGTAATACGATTGTACGTTGTTTCCACTGGCACTATGGTTTGGTTAGATTGAGTAGTAACAGCAGCGCCCAATGACCTAGTTCTCTTCTCCAGCATCTGAGAGCGGTAAACAAAAAAGGGTGTAACGAGAAAAAGCACTTTGTAAACATCCCCTTCGGCCCCCTTGTACCTATCTACACATGTGCTGATTCAAGTGAGAAGAAAAAAAAAAACCGTTGATTAGGTTTCAGTCGAGTTTACACCCAAGAGTACAACTTGGATAAATTGAAAGTAAAAAAAGTTTCGTCTCGATGTAACTACAGCAGGTGAAAGCTTCGACGAAGCGAAAATCGATTAGGAGAAATTTGAAGAAAGAAAAAAAAATTACGTACCAATTTATGTAGCTGCGGAAAAGAAGGTATGTAGGTGCTGATAAGGAGCACGTGGTTACCACCCAGACAGCATTATATGGATGTAAACAATGGTGGGCTCGGATTCGATCGACGATCACAGCGCTCCAATTGAAAATAATTCAAACTTGCGGCATAGCACTTTTCGCGGGTTTGAAAAAAATTTAGGTAATTCGCGGCGAGAATATTTGGACGACGAAATACGGTGAAAAGCGACGAAAACGATCGAAGACGAAATTAAAAATACACGTATCGGTAACGCTGGCGAACGCGAAGTCGCAGACACGTCGAAGCGCAACAAATGATCGAACAACAGGTCGAAAAATACGACGACCAAACGACTGCCGAAGTGAACTTACACGGCAATGAACGATTCGAAAAATATAACCGAATGATAACGCGCCTGTACTGTACCTTGTCGAGTAATCAGCGTTATACGAAGCGGCGGATTTTTTAGCTTATAAAAAGGCGCCGCGCCAACGTACCCATTTTCACAACACGTACCCTACACCACCATTTTTGCAGCAGCCGACGACGACTCGGGACTCACACACACACACACGTTTACATAGAGACGAGAAAATCGCGCTAAGGTTTTGCCTTTGCCTTTCGTTTCGCCTTCGGGTTCGCCCCCAGCAGAGGTTCACGTTAATCTGAAATATCGCCAGACCGGATGCTAAAATTTAATCTATTTTATCTGACCAATCAATCGGTAGCCACGGAGAAGCGCTTGCTTGTCGTAAACAGAACAGTCATGGACATGGAACGAACCCTCAATATCGATATTTCTCCATTTTCCAGCACCTACCTCTATCCTTCGCCTTCGTATACCTTTCCTGCATGGAAATCCGCTTCAGTAATTTTCCTACTGCTTTTGCGACTCTGACTGGCTGTGCCCCCCACCCCCTTCGCTGGTTTCGGACTCCGGGGCACTTGTACTCGTACGTCGAGCATATCGCGTACCATAATGGCTTAATCGATTGCAAAAAGTATTATTCAAGCTGTCGGCTGTACTATTTTTGTGGCAAGCTACGTGAACCGTGAACTGTGTGCACACAGCTTTTGCACTAATTTCACGCCCTTTTGCCGCCGCTGCAAAAAAGAGCAAGCTAGCTATGTATACGATGACAAAACAAACGCGTAAAGGTGTGAAATGCTTTTCGCGCAACGAACAGATAGGTAAATTTAATTCATTTGCTACATCGAGTCGAGCTCGCCTCCTACCCACTCGTTCGCTATTATATACCTTGCTCAGTCTGTACAGTAGGTAGGTACCTTACCTATACATAAACTTAGCCAATTCGAGTTTCATCTTGTAACTTTTTTTAAACTCTCGGGCTCGTTGCGTACAGCCGTACTCGTACTCCCTGCTTATATGCTTCGTACACATGAGAAATTTCACAACACATTACACCTCCCCTTTTTGATTATCGCCTAGTCGGTATTGACAACTTAGTCGGTAATTTTGAAAAGTACGTAGATTCTAGATACACCCTGTTTGAAAACTTTTTTTTTACGTAGAAGATGCCTCGAGATGTACTTTTTTATAACTTGGAGAACATGGAACTCGCCTTGTATCAAGTAAGAATACGAAAAGTAATTTAACAGAAACAAGAATCGTCCGGATGAAAGGAATTCGTACAGTATGGCACAAAAGTAGTGACCGGTTAGCGAACGAGTCAAAGGGTTTTCTGTTTCCCATGAGAAAAACTTCCAATAGCGGTGTTAAACATTTCTGTACCTGTGTCCTGTACATGGTGTTTCGAAATGTCGCTCATTTCCTCAAGGGAAAGTCAGATTTTCACTATAAATTTTGAGATCCTAATATCTCGCCCCATTGCTCCGTTTTACTCCCCTTGCTCATCCTTCTCACAAGTGAGTATAGGACACTTCAAGGGGTTAATTATAACGAAAATTCAGAATGATTTTGATCCTATTTCTTTTCTTCTCTGCGGAGCTCTCCCCCCCCCCCCCCCCCCCCCCCCCCGTTGAAAATCAGATCTTTCAGAAAGTTTGAGAAAGAAATCACGTTTTCTCAACTTAACAAATTCAGATTTTGGATGCGAAAATTGCAGCACAAAAATTATTTTCCGTAATGATTATATCAGCATGATTCGAAATGGAAGGTGAAGGTAGGTAGCTAGGTACATGAAAATTGATTTAATTTTCTTCTGCGACAGATATTTAAATCAAGTTAAATTTTTGGTGAAGGGATGGTGAATCAGGTAGTATAAAAATTTCCCAAAAGAAATACAAGTTTTCTCCATTAAAAAGACCCCCCCCCCCCCATTTCAAATTTCCTCAACGAAAAATTAGATTTTCCTTATTTTCTTACCTCATGAAAGAATTTTCTTATTTTTTAAAAATCAAATTAATATTCGCTTTTCCAATTTTTTCCCCTCAAAAAGGAGGTTTATTTCGGTTTTAAATTCGAAGGAAAATTATGGAGTAAGGGGAGATCGAAATTTTCCAACCATCAAATCTTGATTTTTTCAAATAAAAATTCCGAACTTAAAATGGTATATAATGTAGGTAGGTATAATTTGTTTTCTTCAAAATTTTCTTAATTTAAAAAAATTCGTAAATCAAAATTTAATTTTTGAAACATGAAAATCAATAATCATAAGAAAAGTTTGCATTCTGTATTCTTTTTTGGTCTCTGGTCTGGCTCTGTCATTACCCAGCTATAAAAATCTTCGCCTCCTTCTCTACGCTCACTAGTAGTAGACATAGGGTGACCCAAAAATAACGAAACCGGATTTCATCTTAAAAATTTAAGGCAATTTTAGGTATTGGTACAATGAAGGTTGCAATTGAGGTGATTCGAACAAAATTAAAGTTTTTGAAACCGGTTCAGTTGTTTCGAAAAAACAATGAAAAATTTCCTTCTGTAAAAATACTTGAAGCAGGAAAATTTTTGATGAGGGAAAAAAGAATGAGAACGGAGACATTCTGGTATGAAAATTTTTAGCCGAATTTTTAATTAAAAATGGATGGCTATTGGGTTAGGCCCTGATTTAGAAGGAGGGGGGTGGGACCACTTTTGATCATATTTCTGGACGTTTTGGACATATTTAAGACGATTTAGGCCATGTCACATATTTATATATATATATACATAGAAGATTGCCGCTACTTTTGGGCATCCAGCGCCGAGTCCAATGGGCCAAATT
>FIZU01049404.1:0-14386 GCA_900064475.1 Pseudococcus longispinus
AATTTTTGGTCAAAATCATCGTTTTTTTGTCATTTTTCATTTTCTAGTCCAAACTCTCATTTTTTGTTTAAATTGTCAATCTATGTCAAAATTGTGTATTTTTTCTCAAAATTGTGAATTTTTTGTCAAAATTGTAAATTTTTGGTCAAAATTGTAATTTCAAGGTAAAAACTACATTTTTGGTCGAAACCATCATTTTTTGTCAATATTGTAATTTTTTGGTCCAAACTGTTATTTTTTGTCAAAATTGTAATTTTTGGATCGAAATTGTCATTTTATAGTAAAATTGTCATTTTTTGGTCAAAATTGTGATTTCAGAGTAGAAATTGTCAAAATTGTCATTTTAAATTAAAAATTGCAATTTTTGGTTAAAATCTTCGTTTTTTGTCAATTGTCATTTTTTTGTCAAACTTGTGAATATGTTGGTGAAAATTGTCGTTTCAAGGTAAAAATCATATTTTTGGTGATTTTAGGCTTTTTAAAAAATTTCATCAAAGAAAATATTACTTTAAAAAGTTTGACAAAATGTCTAAAAGTTGAAAATGTCAGTTTTGTGGATAGACAGACACGTCTTAGATTTTCTGACAAAAATCTAAAAGTCACCTCCTGAAAAACATTAGCGTTGGATATTCAAAATTTTTATGTTTCATAAAGTCTGACAAAATGTCGAAAATTTATTTTAGGCTTTTTTGAAAATGTCATCAACGTGAAGTCTGACAAAATGTCTGAAAGTCGAAAAAGTCAACTTTTTGTAAGTTTCATCAAGTCTGACAAAATGTCAAAAAGTCACGGGAAATGTCCATTTTTTCGAAGTCCAAAGAAGTCTGACAAAATGTATAAAAATCAAAAAAATCAAATTTTTATGTTACATCAAGTCTGACAAAATGTCTAAAAGTCACGAAAAATGGCAGCGTTACGGACAGACAGACGGACGTACGGACGGACAGACGGACAGACAGGCACGTCGTGGATTTTATATGTATGAAAATTACATTTTTAGCAGTTTTCAACCGAATTTTTTCAAACTTGCAAAGATGGTAGATAAAAATTTCGAGCCCTTTTTTAAGGTCAAATGGTCATTTTAAGCTTTCCAAGGGCCATTTTGGTAACCGTTTTCTGAGGTGCAATTCTGAAAAAAATATATATTGTGTACTTAGTCTAGATAAGCAACCTCATATTTTTGTAGAACTTGATATCGTGGGGCGTCATCTTCAAAAATGCAAAAAACCGATTATTTTGTCCATTTTTCTCCCTTAAATGAGTCATTTCTGGTCGAAAATTTCTTTTCATGAAATTTATCATTAATGACACCAAAATACACCATCAATCAGCGTTTGGACCAAATTCGTTCGATTTTCCCCTTTTTCCAAAAATACCCAAACGACGTGATTTTGGGAACTCACAACCTCTTCAAGATGACCTAGGGGCCTAAAAATCATGTCTGGTCTTGGTTCAAGTCGATATCTCTCATATACCGCAATTTTAGAAAAATTGAACACCTTTGATTTTATTTTGCTCTTTTTCAAGAATTGAGTATCTTGGACTTTGAAAAAATGTTACATGAAATAAGTTGGAAAAAAATCCAAGTTATTTTGCTTTTGATTCAAAATTTTGTCTTTTTTCAATTTTGATATCAAAATTTTGAAATTATTGTAATTTTAGATCAAAATAATGATTATAGAAAAATTATCTTCGAGTCAAGTGTTATGACCAAAATTTTGACTATTGATTTAAGAATTTGGAATTTTTTATCTTGAAAACCAGAATAACAGCATTCGTGTGGATGTTTGGATCAAAATAATTATTTGAAATATTGGGGAAAAATCGTGATTCTATTTTGACTTTGATCTCAAATTCAGATTTTTTTATCTTTGAAATCTAAATGTTGCAATTTATGTGATTTTAGATCAAAATAATGATTTTAGTAACAAACATTTTGAGTTAAAATTGTACCTAACAAAATTTTTATTTTTGATTTCAAATTTTGGAATTTTTTCAACTTTGGAATAAAAATAAAAGCATTTTTGTGATTTTGGATCAAAGCAATGACCAAAATTGTGGGTCAAAATTCAAAAATCAGCTATGACTCATTTGTTCGTTTCTAAAAATCATGTTTGTACTGTTTCATGTCGATATCCATCAAATATTGCATTTCAGCAAAATTGAGAAACTTTTAATTTTTTTGGTTTTTTTTTTTCACGAATTGAGTAGGTAAGTAGGTAAGTATATCTGATTTTGAAACTTTAAAATCAGGTTGATGGTATATTTTGGTGTTATTGAAGATATATTGCAAGAAAAAATTTTTTCGAACAGAAATGACCTAGTTAAGGGAGGAAAAGGGGCTAAAAAAATAGGGTTTTGAAGATTTAGGTATGACTCCCTCCTGGTAAAAACTCCAAAAAATTCTGAGTCACACAAAACTGTTTGAAAAATAAGAAAACAATTTTTTTTCGTGCCCGCACCAAAATTGTGCCCCTTGTTGTGATCTGAAGTTTTCAAAGTCGATTCAAAGGTCATTGTAGGGGTCGGAGAAATCTGAAAAAAATCCACAACGTTCCCCTTGAGCCCCTGTACTCACTTACCAAGTTTGATGAAAATCGATCAAAAACTCGCTGAGATAGCATTTTTTAGCTTGAAATCACTATTTGGGGCGGTCATCCAGCCCTCAAAGGGTGAGGTAAAGTATTCCGTATAAGCTCTAAAATCATCTATTACCATAACAAATCGCAAGCTCTGAAAAAATGTTGAAATTCGACCAGAGGCCGATTGACCTCCTTACCAAATTAGAGCATTTACTTCACTCGATGAAAAAAATACATTCCTTTCTCTCGCTCCTCCTCCCAAAATTTCTCGAATCGTAACAGCATCATCATCCATAGAATTTTTTCCATTCATTTACGTCGACGAGAAAATCCGTCTAAAAAAAAAAGAGATATAAACTTTTTTAATGACATTCGTACGTAGTATACTCTTTTATAGCAGGGCAGATTTCGCACCAGTTGGATATAATCCTCAATTAATTAATATAAAACATAAGATCGTTATCGTTAAGTGGTTTCCAGTCTGTATTATACTAGTACGTTTACTCGTGGATGCTCGTAAATCAACGAATTAGATTTTTAGCGATTTTTTTCCTCCCCTTTTTTTTCTTTTTTCTCTTCTCGTCGCTGTACAAATACCAAGAGTCATTCTCCCAAGATGCTGTTTTGCATCTAAAATAAACCAGCGCTAGTACAGCAGAGTTGAATGGAACTTGGATATGGAAAAGTTTACGTCAAAGTTGTTGGCACAGTTTTATCGCGTACGAACGCTAGCTTCGTAGTGTTGCCTGTGCCATGCCCTATGAAATGAATACCTAATTTCGTCGCGAACTGAGATGAATCTGTTTGGGGGAAAGATTTTCGATGAGATTTTTTTTTCGGAAGAGTGCATGTCATTTTTTTTTAGTTGCAAAAAATATGCATTTTTCAATAAAAAAAAAAAGGTCAGCTGATTTTCAAAGAGAATATGACAGTCTTTGATGGAAAAGGTTCGAATAAATCGAAGGTATGATTGAAGTTTTCAGAAGAAAATTATTCTTCGAGTTGAAAATTGAAGGTAAAAAATATTCGGTGTTTGTTGCCTCATCCCTTCTCCTCCTCCATTTACTCTGGGTCATCATTGATGGTATATACTCGTTTCTGCGTTGAAGTTCAAATCAATCGAAACGAAATTACCTGTAAAATTTTGCACGCAGTTAAACCAGCAATAATTCGATTTTTTCGCCGGTTCGCTCATCTCGAGAGGGATTCAAATGTCTGTCGGAGGAAAAAAAGTAGTGTAGGTACTACGTGGTTCGGTTTGATTCGTAGCCAAATATAGTAGACTTTATTGTGTATTCGTATAACGAGCGGAATACGAGGAACGTTATTTTCAAATTTATGGTTTTTTTTTCCTAGTACAATATCGAATAAAGAAATGGAATTGGTACAGTTACGATTTTATAATGTGGGTCAAATGTGCCGCGAATAGAATTTCGATGGAGTGATAAGATAGGTAACGCGAAGAAGAGTTTATTTAATAGGTGATTTTTTTCTCACGAGTCAGAGTAATTTTTTAATACGAAATTTGGTAACATTGGGCATTTTGTCTACCTGGGAATTATTACATGATTAAAATTTTATAATTTTAGATAAATGGTCGTTCGAGTTGAAGAAAGTTGTTTGAAAGTCGAGCTTGCGTGATGTGGAACTTGAAAGGGAGATTTTATCGTGCGAGCTCGAAATTTTAAAAATTTCCGAACGAAATAACGATTAAATTTGAGGGACGTTCGAAATTTGATGTTTATAGGAATATTTCTATAGTTTTGATTGTGCCAAGAATAATACGAGTATAATTGAAGATATTTTGTGAACGGAAGTAAAGTCAGAAAAGGTAGTCGAATCGAGTTAATGAACTTTTTCTGTTGGTCACAAGAATATTGAACTTTGACTTGATGACGTTGTTCAAAACCCAAATTAAAAAAAAAACGCAAAATTTCTTAACCGTAAAATTTTACCTATGTTGTAACTTTCGAGCTTTTGAACTATTCGTAGGCACCATTTTGATCAAAAAATGGTTATTTTTTCGGTAAGAAATTTAATATTTTGTTTTTTTTTGTGTGAGAATTAAATTTTAATTCATCTTGTGAAAAATTTTTGACCTACTTCGTAGAATGGTGGCTTATAGTTATAGTTTGATAAAATGAACTTTGAAACTTTTTCAAGGGTACCCAAAGTTGACAGTTTCCCAAAAATAAGCCAAAGCTATAATTCCAGAAACAGAGTGAACCGTTTTCAATCCCTTAGCGCTAATCTGTAATCGTAAAAAATGATACGTTTACCGCAAACCGCAAATTTCTTCCTTTCCAGGGGTTCCCAAAATAGGAGTAATTTGAAATTTAATTTTGCAATATGCAGAAATGCTCGTTGGGCTATATTTTGAGTCATTTGGACTATTTATCAATCATCAATGGTAAGAAAAAATGAAAAGGGCATCACCAGGGGTCAACTGGAAGGGTAAAAATTGATCCGGCGAAAATTAACTGTGGTCATTTGATCAACTATACCCAAATAGCATTTTTGACTTTTTTTTAATGGGAAAGTAGTCTTCAAATGCTGCCTCATCGACACAAAGTTCCAAAAATCTTGCTGAAGCGATGTTACATGATTTCTGAACGAATCATTCAAATTACAAATTTTTTAAAAATTAACTTTAAAAATTCCGTATTTTTCGCACCCCTGCCAAAATCAATTTTTTCAATTTGAATTTTTTTAAGCTAGAAAGTGTGAAAAAAATGATTAAAAAATTAATATCAACAAATTTTGGAAAATGCATTACTTTAGAAAATCTCACATTTTTCAAACCCCTGCCAAAAATTCAGTTTCCAAATTTCGATAAAAAAAATGAAGAAAATAATGAAAAAAAAGAACATTCTACTTTCAGAAAAAATGAATCATCATTTTGAAAATTCCATATTTTTCGAACCCCTGCCAAAAAAGTGCCGCAAAAGTTGCGAGATAGTCGACAAAAATATGTAAAATGTTGTACAAATAGTCGAAAATTTCAAAAAAATCATTGTAAAGGTTGTGAAAAAGTCGTAAAAAAAGTCAGAAAATCTGTAAAAATTTAAAAAATTTTATAAAAATCATTGAAAATATCAAAAAAGTTGTGAAAAAGCCGTTTAAGTTTCCTTAAATGTTGTAAAAATTGTCAAAAAGTTCATAAAAATCACTGCTGAAGAGTTGCAAAAGTCATGAAAAAGTCGTTGAAAAGCTGTAAAATGTTGTTAGAATTGTCAAAAAGTACATAAAAAACATTAAAAATGTTGCAAAAGTCATGGAAAATCGTTTAAAATGCATGAAATGTTGTAAAAATTGTCAAAAAGTTCATAAAAATTATGAAAAATATCACATTTTGACGATTTTTTCACTACATTTGCGTCATTTTTCATGATTTCTTGACTGTTTTTACAATATTTCACGTGTTTTTGACGATTTTTCCTCACATTTTGCAATATTTTTAATGAACTTTATGAACTTTTTGACACTTTTTACAACATTTTATGCATTTTGATGACTTTTTCGCCATTTTTACAATGTTCCGAGTGATTATTGTGAAGTTTTTGACAATTTTTTTCAACATTTCTGACATTTTTTATAACTTTTTACAACTTTTGCGTCTTTTTTAATAATTTTTATGTAATTTTAAACGATTTTTCACGGCTTTTGCACTATTTTCAATGATTTTTTTTGAAATCTTCGACAATTTCTGCATAATTTTACATATTTTTGACAACTTTTCCATAATTTTTTCATATTTTTCAATTAGGCTACTTTTATGAACTTTCTGAAAAATTTTACAGTATTTTATGGATTTTTGAGGATTTTTTTAAAACTATTTTTGCAGTATTTTTAATGAATTTTATGAATTTTAAAAAAATGATTTTTCATGTGATTGATAAGTTTTGGGTAACTTTTTCACTACTTCTGCAACGTTTTCAATAGGATATGCTTTTGCTCTTTCTGCTTTGTCAAATGAAAATTACCAGGGAAAGAGGAAATGGGCTTTTTGAAGTGGTTTTTCATTTTTTTGTAGATTTCAACCATGATCATTGGTATTTCCTTCCTCCCCAAGACTTTTATGAAATTTTGAACCTTCAGATTTTATTCATCATGTTGAAAATTCTGCTTTTGAATGATTTCTTCAGCAAAATTTTTCGTATTTTTATAACATATTTAATTGATATTTTTGGAATTTTCACATAAAATCACACTTTGGCTTCCCTCTCCATCTTTTGAATGACATTCTTGCTACGTTAATCCATTGAGATGCTCATTTGAAGATAGTTTACGTAGAATTTTCAAATAAAATTTTGGCTTGCAAAAATTTTCAAATTCTTAAAACGAGTACTGACGTAGTTTTTTCTTTTATGAAAATTTCAAGGGACCTCTGCCAATTTATTTGACCCAAGGTCCAAGAAGTTTAAATCTGACTGTACGTAAATTTTTAAAAATTAATAATGTATGTTAGGAGCATATACTTATTTATATTCTTGTATGTACATAATTGAAGACTCCGTTGAATTTTAATTGTGGGTTTTCAATTTTTCCTTTTTTTTTTTTTTTTTTAACAAATATTTCTCGTTTTTTCTCTCTCAAATGGTGAAATATTCTTGGAAATATATAATGAAAATGAAGAAGAAATCAATTTAATACCGAGTTAAAGAAGTATTAAAAATTACTCGGATCCGATACTTAAAACTGTCACATTATTGAAAAGAAATCATGAAAAAAAAAAAGAAAAAAGAAGAAGGAAAATCGTCTATACAAATGAGGAAAAGAAAAAAAACAACTATATGAAATGACAGCGATAATTGGAAAAGTTCTCTCGGAATTTTTCTTTAATTTGGTCGAATAATAGATGATTTTTTTATACGTGAATATACGTATCTATGTAGGTGATCAAATTAATAATATTCGTTGTAGTTAGAAATATCTAATTTTCACTAATTAATAAAATACTCTTATATTCTCATTCGATCGTATTTCTTTTGAAACTCTACGTATCAGAAGAGAAAATATTTCGTTTACTGGGTGATTTTGACATTAAAGTAGGTACGAAGGTATCCTAGAAGGTGTAAAATTAACGAAATGTATCAAAAATAAGCGACGACTACGCGATGCGGCGTGTTTAAAAAGTACATACAGCGAACATTTGGTGAAAAAAAAGCGTATTTATGCTAAAGCCAACTTGTTATCTTTGCGAATAAAGTTTAAATTACACCGGAGCCGAGCTAGCTGTTCTAGGGAACGAGGGAAAAAAGGGCTGAAATTCTAGCGAATTGCAAGATAGTTACCTACTTAGACTATGGAAAGAGACACGACACGCGGACGAAGGAAAATTTTATTAATTTAAATATTACCTACGTTTTTATTTCGCGTCTATGTTGAAATTTTGCAACTTCTCAGTTGCGGAGAACGAGCGCTGGGAGAGATGCGAGCTCGTTCGCTAATCGTCGTCGTCGTTGTCGTCGGAGGCTTATTTGAGCGGTTGCGGCGAGACGCAGAAGGCCGCGAGAGCGTGCTGCGGAGTACGCGTTAAATATTCATAATTTATGTATTTTATCAGCTCGTCGCAATGTAAACATTACGACAACGTTTAGCCGGTTTTTATTTCATTTAAGAGAGCATCGTTCCGGCGATATAGATACGTTGTATAGTGTACCTACTTCGTATATAGTCTTAAATACGTTGCGAATTTTCTCCTGAAAATACCTACAAAATGTAGGTACTGGTGGATTTATTCGCAGTGATCGAATTATGTGCTAGGGCAAAAGTAACGTGTGCACTTTTACCTAGGTTCTTTGCATGTGTGTACTTATAAGGGGTTTTATTTAATCCAATGTTTGATTTTTTGTTCTTTTTTCTTTGGTTTTACAGTGCCACCTCATCAAGTCATCATTTACGATAGTTCAGGCCGCGAGCTTACCACTGTCGTGGGACCATTGACCGAAGGATCGGATGCTTTTTTAACCTGCGAAGTTCGTGGTGGTAAGTACATAAAAATATTGTTTTAATCCGGAAGCCATGGAAATGATAATGATATTTTTTTATGTGTTCGTTTGAAGAGTTTCTGATTCGGGTTAGATTGATCTCGTATCCTCTTCTTAGGGAATTGAAAACCGAATGGCAAAAATATCATAAAAATTATTCAAAATTTGAAATTGTGTGAACCATATTAGGATTTTAATTTTTGAAAGTTCCATAAAAATCTTCAGAAAGTATAAAACTTGTTAAGTTTACATTAAAATCGTCTATTGAGGTGAAAGTTGACAAATCAGCTCTGAATTTTTGTGAAACACGACAGCAATTGACCGAAATATAATAGAAATTATGAAAAACAAGACGACATGGTCGAAAAATGTATCTAACCACAATTATTTAATATCCACAAAATAACTGAAAATCTATTCTTCAAAATATCTACCTTCAAATTTTGATACATTGTTGAAATTAGACGGAAATTGCTTGAAAATAATTGCAAATATCGATAAATTATCGCTAAAATTTAATGAAATATTTTAAAAAATTATTGAAAATCTCAAAACATTGCAAGTTGATGAAAGGAAATTTGTGAAAAATCAGTGAAAATGTCGTTTAAATCGAAGAAATATCGCCATGATTGTATAAAATGGTATAAAATATGTACGAAGTACCAAAGAAACGAAATTCAGTGTAAATTGTTTAAAATCTTGTAAAATTGGTTAAATTCGTAAAAGCGTTGAAAATTGTCCTAAAAATGATCGAAAATATTGTGGAAATGGTTAAAAATCGTGAAATTCGTTGAAAATCTTCTGAAGTAAGAATTGTTTGAAATTGTCATAAAATTTGGTGAAAATATCGTAAAATTAGTCACAAAGTCAAGAAATAATGTCATAATTTGTAAAAATTATCAAGATTTTCTCGAAAATAATTTGAAATATGATGAAAATGGCCATTAAATGAAACCCGTCCAAAATGGTGTTGAAAATGTCTAAATTTTCACATAAAAAAAGCATTAGAATCGTCTAAAATTCCGTTAAACTTGTCGAAATTCCCAGTAAAATCGTTTAAAATATTGTAAAAATGTTCAAAAAATCGTAAAAATCGTCGAAAATTCTGTTGGAATACCTTATAAATTTGCATAAAAATCAGTTAGTACTTCGTTTAAAAATATCAGTAAAAATAACGCAATAATAATGAAAAGTGATCGAAATATTTGAATATTTTGTAAAAATTCTGGTAGTTTTCATAAGATTTTCGACAGATTTCATAATTTTTTTGACCAACTTTACGACATTTTTACTGATTTTTATAAAACTTTTCACAATTTTCTGGAGTTCTTGATCAATTTTTTTCATATTTCAAATGATTTTAATGAAAATTTCAATTATTAAGATTTGCAATAGTTTTTATGACTTTTTGGGATTTTTTACAAAATTTTTGAAAATTTTATATTTTTTTCACAATTTTTACATTGTCTTTTCAACTTTTTGTTGACATTTTGATAAATTTAACAACATTTTTGACGATTTTCATGGATTTTGATTTTTTTTTTCAGTTTTTAAATTTTCATTTTTTATGACTTTCGGCAGTTTTTATGAGTTTGGGGCCAGTTCTACGATAATTCCATCCATTTTGATGAATAATTTCAATGTATTTAGTCACTTTTTGCAATGTTTTTATGATTTATGGCAGTTTTTACAATATTTCCATTGATTTTAATGAAATTTTCGACCATTTTTATGACTTTTAGACTATTTTGACAATATTTTTACCAACATTTATGACAATTTTATCATTTTCTGAAAAATTTTTGTGAGATCGCATCATCATGATTTTTAGATCATTTTTATTGAAGGTAGTTTACCGATTTTTATGACAATTTCAATAATTTTTCTACATTTTTGATTATTTTTATAGTTCTTAATCAATTTTTTTCATATACCTAGCCTATCGAGTGATTTGCATAAAAAATTCAAAAATTTTTATGAGATTTTTGGGAATTTTTACAATTTTTTTTTTAATTTTTACTTAATTTTCGACAAATTTTATGCTATTCCCACAATTTTTACAATGTTTTCAAAATTTTTTATTGTTTTTTGACAATTTTAACAACTTTTTTGACGATTTTCATGACTTTTTAATACATTTTTCAAATTTTTTATTAATTTTGTGAGCATTTTAATAATTTTTATGAGGCTTTCGGCAGTTTTTATTATTTTTCGGCCATTTCTGCGATATTTCTATCAATTTTTAAGATAATTTTTATAAATTTTATCATATAACTTTTATCATACTTTTCAAAATTTTAAACATTTTTTGACAATTTTAACAATATTTTCGTTGATTATCATAAAATTTTCGACAATTTTAACAACATTTTCGACTATTTTAATACCTTCTTGACCGTTTATGCAATATTTTAACTGATTGTTGTGACAATTTCAACACTAGCTGCGAAATTTTTGAAAATTTTCATGACAATTTTGGATCATTTATATCGTATTTTTACCAATTTTTATGATAATTTCAACAATTTTGCAACATTTTTGACGATTTTTATGGTTATTTTTTTTCATATTTTATAAATAATTTTTGTGAAAATTTGACAATTATCACGACATTTTTGGCAGTTTTTATCACTTTGTGATCATTTCTACGACATTTTCACCATTTTTATGACAATTTCAATCATTTCTAACAAATTTGCAACAATATGCTTGATTTTTTTTTAAATTTTCACAATAGTAGCTGATTTTTATAACATTTTGGATAATTTCCACAACATTTAAAAAAAATTTCATAATTTTTTGACCAATTTAATAATGTTCTAATTGGCAATGAAAATGTCTTAAATTTTTTAATTCAAAAAATCATTCACGGTAAAATAATTTTGTGGTGTAAAAATGTAACGCAAAAATATTCCTGATCTTCGGCCATAAGAAATATCCGTGCTAACGATGATAATACCTAATGTTGAAAAAGTTTCTCAAAGTTTCTCAAAAATTGTTGAAATGGATACAAAAGTTGATAGACTTGGGTAAAATTTCGTAAAAGTTGCTCAAAATATCACAATTTTTGAAGTCATGTAAATTGTATGTAATGAAGCAAAAAATTCTGAAAAAAATTCAGTCTTTGAGTTGAATAACCTTAGTACTTTGGAAAATGCTGAAATTTTGTCTTACCCCATCAAAATTGAAGGAACAAACCCTCTATTTCAAATAGATGAACCTTTAGAATGTTATGGTCATGATTTAGAGAGCTATCCGAAGAAGTTATTTTATTTGTATCTACTTCTACGTAAGCTATACCCCATGAGTATTTTCGGTACGTGAATTTTTAATTCAACGACGAAGAATGCGAACACGTGTGTAGGTGAATACTAAATTCTATACACGGGGCGTCGTCTTAAGGTGACAATCCCGGCGCGAAAAAAGATTGGAAAATTCGTTATCCCGGAATAATTCTCATATTACATTTATAGCTACAATATACGCTTTCGTGTAGGTGTACGCGCTTATATAAGCGATAAATGAAATCAAAACGACGGCGGCGTGTCTCTTTCTTTCGTTTTGCAGTTGGATAGAACACGAACGAACGCGTCGTCGTCGAACGAGTGGTAGTAATTTTCTGGCAGCATGAAAAACAAAGTAATGAAATTTGAAGGATATGTTGGCTTTTTTTTTTCACGAGTGATTTGTTGTTTATTCGATGAGATGATTTTATACGGCGCTCTCATTCGGAAACACGATACACACGTATGAGTTTCCTTCGTTTCATTTTGTTCGGATTAGGTATTCGTATATCGCCAAGTGTAGAATTCGCGAAAGCGACGAAATTGGCTAAATTTGAATGTTCGTTGAGAGAATTTCATACGAGGGTGAAGAGCGACATGCTGCCAGAAGTGTTAATATCCCGTATTAGGTTATGGTTGTTGAGAGAGCAGCAACGAGAATTCAAAGCTCGAGTAAATGCAGCGTACTCGTAGGTACCTAAGAAGATATCGAATCGCCTGTTGAAAGTCCCAACCCCTGGGCCCGTCTCGAGGGATAAATTACTGTCGTATTTTCGAGCCTACTCGAATGTTATTAAATTCGGTGTCGGATTTCGTTTTCCAAATACTTACAAATAGCTGTCTCATCGACATTCTTAGTCGGAGGCTCAGGTACGTAAATGTGTTGCAGATTAAGTATCGAGAAGAATCAACTCGATGTCAGTTTGATATTCGACCCGTCATCGGGCCCCGTCGCAGGATACAATTTTCCAGGTGAAGCAGGTGTTGGGTTTGAGCGTTGTAAAAAGGGCGAATTTCCGACGGATTATTGTTCTCCAAATGAAGTACCAACTTAGGTACCGAATTGGTAATCGACTGCTTGACGATCTCTGGGGATAGGGGTTGTTTTTTCAGCGAAGTGAGGGAGGATTGTGGGGACCAGATGGCGATTCTTTGGAGATTTGAAAATATCGCTCGGTTTGATAATTATTTATCTACGTTTGCGAATTGACTCGCTGTAATTTGGCCATTTTATTGTTATCGTGGGTTTGTACCCTAATGAGCGATCAATTTGCGAAATGAAATAATCTACGTGCAGGGTGTTTCAGTCGCAGTGCGTTGCCTTCAAACCAGAGAGGCAGATACCCAAACTACATAAGTGTATGTACGTTTGCCGATCACAGGATTTGAAGGGACCAGATTATGCACTAGTCCTGGTAGATTTTTCAAAACGTCATAACTCCGCTGATAATACAGATAGACAAATTTTTTTTGAAACTTTCTTATAGAACTTTGAGCACTACAAAATGAATTATATTCATGTTTTGCTCAACTCTAAAATTGAAGGAGCTGAAATGATTTAAAAATTGGTAGGTTTCATACCTCTTTTAATTTTCAAGTTATGCAAAATTCTATAGGAGCAATTTTTGTTGAGATTTTTGAGCTCTACAAAATGGGCTGATAATTTTTTACCCAACTCCAAAATTGAAAACATGAGAGAGCATTTTGAAAATTTATTAAAAAGAAAAAATTGAATTTTGAGAAAAAAATGTCACTTTTCATCTTTTTAATGGTTGTAGCTCCTTCAATTTTGGAGTTGAGCAAAAAATTATAAACTCATTTTGTGGAGCTCAAAAAGCTCAACAAAAAATGATTCTTACAAAATGTTGCATTACTTGAAAATTGGAGGAGTTATGAAGCCTACAAATTTTCAAATCATTTTAGTTCCTTCAATTGCAGAGTTAGACAAAACAATAATATAACTCATTTTGTACAGCTTGAAAAGTTCTATACGAATGTTTCAGAAAAAATCGCCTATCTGTATTATCTCTGGAGTTATGACGTTTCGAAACATCTACCAGGACTAGTGCACACATTTGCCCCTTCAAATCCCAACTTCGGCAAATATGTATACACTTATGTAATTGGGGTAGCTGCATTTCTGGTTTGAAGGCGATGTCTGCGACCGGAACACACTGCACATTTCCGTATCCGTTATTTGAAACAAATTGAAATGGGGGGGGGGGGGGGGGTGACCCCCCTGAAGCTATTGTCCATCACCTAAACCGATTCTCAGAATTTTTTCCAAATTTTTGAACAAAATTAAACCGGCGGTGGCGCCCACGTGCCTACCTTTGAAATTGAAGGGACCAACAAAATTTTAAAATTTATCAAAAATTTAATAAATTTGTTTTCACTTTTTTTCAACATAAAAAGGGGTCTTAGTGCTTGGCGGGGATGAAACCAGGGGGGAGGTTGAGAGGGGGGTTTATGCGTGTGGGCGATGGTAGGGGGGCGTGGGGGGTGGGTCTGCGGCCATTTTCAACAATGC
>FIZU01049408.1:0-27299 GCA_900064475.1 Pseudococcus longispinus
AATTTTTAATACATTTTTAAAGTTGGGTGATTTCCCATTAGAAATGCATTGTATGAAAATTTGTATCCCGTTTTCATTTCTTATCACTGCGCTTAATCTTACTTTTTACTTTGGCCACTAGAGCGCGACAGTTGTCTTGTCGATTGCCTATTGGTAGAGTTTGAATTTTGGAATTTATATTGCAGTTGAAAGTTTTCACTTTTCATTGCCTTATAATTGGTTCATCAAGATACCTTCAGCACTATCGTCGGAATTTTAAAGAGGAAAGTGAAAGAAGGCGGTATCAAAAAAGGCTATCGAGACCTTCATTTTTTCTACCTATCGCTTGAATTTTCATCAAACAGGCGATCAAAAACCACCACGCACGTGCCTATCAAGTACGTTCTGTACTTGGAAACAATCACCCCCGCAGCATCGCAAGATCTGTATCGTCGACGGCAAAGCTTTGGAGTTTCTGGAACGCGATGGTCATCGACGACTTGGCCAACTTGAATTTATAACTCGCCGGTCTATATGGTCGAAGCTGCCGGAAAAAAAATTTACATAGAAGCCCGAAACGTGGTCCGCGAGTACGGCCAATTAACCCGGTGAAATTTCAAAACTCGCGTATTGCATTGGATCATCTATAGGACCGGAGAGTTATAGACACGACTCTTGACGTTTATCGTCGTACTTTATCTGGCGGGCTACGCGCGTTGGCGGATATTAATCATTACGCGGCTGCTTGGTGCTTGCTGCAGATTCGCGTTGGCTCAAAACGCTGACGACGCAACCAACGTTTACTAATTAAAGGTTCCCGCAATTGGAATAGCTGGCTGAGATGGAGAAATGTGGCGGCATTTTATCAGCTATACGATATCTTTTTTTTACTTCGTGATATTTGTTGCTTTATGATTTATACGTTTGTCTTCGGGTTAAACGGGCGATACCATGGCGCAATAATGCAACCGGGGTTTAGATTTTCGAGTAAAGATTTTGTTCTTTTTTTAATAACTCGAACAAGTCGGATGCGAGCGAGAAAACAACGCTGTGTGGGCGTACCCTGCTGCTGGTTGAAGTTGATTCGGATGATAATACGAACGCGTAACGTTCGGTATGAAAAATTACCCGAATTATGGGCCGAGCTGCCTCCTGCGCGGTGCATTGGTGATGAAAAGGCGACGATGTGTATTTATGGGTATTGAATTGATGAATCGAGTCGAGCAGATGATCATTTATCGTCGGCGTATGTAGGGATACCGTGGCGTTATTTTATGGTCGCGCCGTCGTCGTCGGTATATATCTATGGGTAAAGTATGTATATACTTGGAGATTTTCAATTCTGATGTCATTATCGACGATATAAATGGCTATCGGTTGTGTGTAGTGTACCGAAGTAGCATGGCAACCCACCGATAGGTGCTCGGCGGTGTTTGTGATGAACTTGGCGCACACAGGCGAGCACTGTTGGGCATTTTCCGCTACTTTTTCTTCTTCTTATACCTTTTTGCATAATATATTGTATGTTGCGTATATCGAATGAGAAGCTCGCGATGGTGTATCCATATTTCATACAGAGTGGCGGCGGTGTGTGCGAGAATGTGTTTGTGTGGCGAGTTGGCGATTTATTCCACGTTCGGAGTTCCATATGCTATAAATTTTTTAACGCCGAGGCAAGGCAAGGCGAGGTATTCGTTTGTATGGGCTTTTGTTGTATTGAGAAAATGTTAATTAAGATATTTCTCGGTGAAATGGCCGAGCTGCTTGGCTTGGGATATTTCACCCAAGATGCTGGCGGCTGGCTTGGTTCTCGGAGGTATTGGTACGGCCAGTGTGTACAGAAAAAGACTCCATTTAACCCTGTACCCTACTTTTTCAAAGACGTCGTTTATTTATTTATTCGTGAACTCGAATAAGTCTTGTGCTGTAAACGATTAGGGATGCAGACGTTGTATCGTGCCTTATGTCGAGGTTAATGTCGTAATTATGCTACCTCTGTATGCATTTGATGATGATGGCCCCACTTATTAAGTACACGACATGAGTCAAATGTTGATTTTCTATTCTTTCTTGTGACGTACGTCTCCTCTTTCTTTTTTTCACCCTCGATCGCGAAGGTAACCACGAATAATATTCGATAGGTAGACTATAACATAAGTTACGTATTGTGAAAAACTTTATAGGAAATTATGCGTCGCTGTCGTATTCGGAAAAAAACTATAGTGATGGGTTCTATAATATGATGTTTTTGTTTACGAGAGTAATTTTCGTCTTCGTTACGCCGCTTGGTTACCATATGGTATTTAAACAGCGTATTTTCTATATCTTATTTGTACTTCCTTTTTTTGCCCTCCTCCTCTTCGGCCTCTCTGCTGCAAGCCCGATCTTACCTATATTCAATTGTCTTGAGTCGAGCATATACTATTCACCTTACTCTATGTGTATCAATAAACATAAGGAACCTATGTATAGGTTCTTATACTCGTAGGTACTAGACGGTGGCGTGTACGTACAATTAACTATACCCCATCAACCACTCTTAGATGGTTCCAATATGGTATTAGAATTAAACCATCATTAATAATTCTTTTGTTAACAATATGGTTCGAAGAAACGTATTATCGAATGCCGCATCGATCGGGTGTGTGAAATTTAAATATACCTATGTAGCTTTGTAGCCAGCCAGTTCGAAATACGGTATGGTAATTTCAAATGTTTCGTTGCGTTTCTTTTTTTTAATTTTAATTTGAATCTCCGACAGGATACGAATGGGGTTTTGAAGATGGGTTTGTGTATGTGCGATGTGGTTCGACTGTTTGAGAATTCGTTTTTTTTTTTGCGTGTGGAGAAGTCAGATTGCTAGGAACGTTGGTTTTGGGGTGAGAGCAGCGATTAGTGCTATGGTATGAAATAAGTTTCCATTTTTTAGTCGTAAAGGGGGCGTCCAAACCTCTTGGACCCCTCTCATATATGCCACTGTTCAACCCACTCCAAGAGAAAATCTTGGGTGCGCCACTGCAATGTTTCGTTACAAATTTACCGATTCAGATTTAAATCTTCGTTTATTAACCATCTAATTTTTTTGGTGGTTTTTTTTTTGAGACTTCTTTCAACATCAATTCTAAGTTGAAGTGGCGAGGAAAATGATTTTAAAAATGATAATAGGTGGTGAAGTATCCCTTTAATGTTTTAAAATATCTCATACATTGTTTAAAATGGTGTCAAAATTCTTAAAATTGATGTAGAATTTCTTCAATTACTGTAAAAATTGTAGAAAATATCGAAGAAAGTTGTTGAAATTGGTTTGAAAATTCTTTAAAACATGTGGAAATAGTTTAAAATATCGTAAAAGTTATTCAAATGGCATCAGAACTGATAATAATATGCAAAAAGCATTAAAATTATCCTGATAATTGTTTCAAACATTGAAAAAGTTATTAAGACGTTTTTAAAAGCTGTTAAAATGGCTTAGAAATCGTTGAAATTGCTTCAGAAATCGTTGGGGGAATTGGAAGATAGTTTAAAAGATTTATGAGATATTTCAATAAATTTTGCAGACAATTTCGGTAACGTTTTTTCATTTGGAAGACATTTTAGCTGAATTTTAATGAAAAATGAACAACTTTTGAGAATTTTTGATGTTTTTTTTTCATTTCTGCAAAATGTTACATAGTTACCATTATATTTCATTAAAGTTCAGACGTCATTTTGAATTTCTACCCTAATTTTATCAAAATTTTAACAATCTTTCTCCGATTTAAATGCAATTTTTTAAATGAAATCTGGAATTTTAGCAGTTTTTTTTACGCAACTTTCATAATTTTTGATCAATTTTTCAAAAAATGTTCTAGATAAAATTTGAGACTTTTGATAATTTTCAGGTAGCTTCAATAATTTTTTTATTAATTTTTTTCAATTTTCTGTTGAATCGGAAGTTTTACCTAATAATTTTTCAATTTGCGTTATTTTGAACAGTTTTAATTTAAAATCAGCTGTTTTGTTGATATTTTTAGGAAGTTTCGAATTATTTTATGCAGCTCATTTGGTATTTTATCAATTTGTTTGGTTTTCTGTTTAGGTAGCACTCGGGGAAGGATTAGGAGAGACTAGGATTCATCTTACGTTATTTCCCCAAAATTGTGAAATTGTATTTTGAATTAGAAAAATAAGGTTCGAGCTAGGTAATGATATTTCTTTTTGATGAAAATTTGGAAAAATCTACGTTTTAGGTGTGGGAAAATATGATCTGAGTCCAAAATTTTCAATTTTCCACCCTCTCCCATCTGCAACATTTCTAATTAACCATCGTTGAGAGCTTCGTATAAATTAACAAAAAATCAAATCAATTTTCCCATGAATGAGATACGAACTTTCAAATCAACGATAGGTTTTTGTGCTTTGATGAATCTGAATTCATTATTTGATGATTCATTTTACGATCATATTTTTTTCTCACGCCTCACCCCCGTTGTTTGGCAATCACCCCTCGTCGCTCTATTCAACATACGCACGAATATATGTACCGCATATATTTTTTTTTACGACGACGAACATTTTTATATATGATTGCTCGCACGCGTACGCGGATATGCAGTTAATTTCTGCTTGTTTTAACGATCACATATAGACTTGCACGATTATACCCACAATATACTCGTACTTATGGAATACGCACATGCAGAACGAGGATTAAGAGACTACGTCTTGGACTTGGGTATCTTATCGTCCAAAAAAAAACCACTCAACTCGTCGGTTAATAAAATTTTATTGTTTTACCTGTTGCGACCTTTCACCGCGTGTATTAGTAATAGCCATCCCAGTGAAGGAGAAAAAAATCCCCGCTAGAAATCGTGTTCCTCGTATGCAGTTGGGCTTATGGCTATGGCTATGGGTACCTCGCTACCTTTATGTGTATATGTACTGTAATAGTTCACCGTGGGTAGACGATAGCGATCGAGTTTGACCGGGGCCGGGGCAATATTCGTCTTGTTTCATCAACCGGGTGCATATTAGCCCGAAGCTGTGCGGGCTATATCGTATCTATATCTCGCTGGACGTATGTAAGAGTATGAGTATGAGTATAGTTTACCAGGCGGTAAATTAGCCTAGAACATTATACCTACATGTTTTCGTATTAGATATTATAATACATGTAGGTATTTGTGGCGAAGTGGAGAGGTACACGTACTACACACATAACTATATAGGTAGTCAGTGTTGTGTTCTCGTACAGTATGTGAGTATATGGTACACAATACGATGATATTGTATATAGCGATAAACACGTACTCGGGTATATCAGCAGTATATGGATTGGATTCTGTATAGGCAGAGTAGCAGAGTACAGTAGAGACGAGATCGTTTAATTTTCATACTGATCTGATGTAGCGGGATGAGGTGGACTGGTTCGAGCATTTTTACTCTCGGATCGTTTTTATATTTTCGTTTAAATGCGTTTACGAATTAATCGCGCCTACTCTATAATTACCGCATCGAAATTATAACAGGCGTATAGATCGTTTATAGAGGAGTAAAGTAGTAAAATGAAAGAAACTCGTATATACCACGGTCATATCCCGGCGCGAATCCACTCCTTATAAATGATTCAACTTTTTCAGACTCCGCGCCTCGATGCAGGTTAATTAGATCTCGAATGCGAATATGGAAACGATTTGTTGGGAGATGGAGATCGTGTGGAAGTACGAAGGGTGGGGAGGACGACGCAAAAGTAATTGGTTTTGGTCGTGTGTGATGGATAGAGCGGTATTGAGAGAAAATGTTGAGGAAAATCAGCAATTGAGTGAAATCGGAAAATTATTTTTGGAAAAGGTGATGGCATTCGTTGGATGAAAGATTTCATTTCGAATTGTACCATTTTTTGAACCAATTTGGTCAAATATCGAAATTATTTTTTCATGGAGTGTTGAAGTACTCGTAGTTGTGTTTTTCATAATCTTACTCGAAAATAATATTCTCAATTGGCTATAAAAATCATTAAAAACTATGCAAAATTGGTGAAAATTAAGAAAATTTTGGATAACGTGAAAATAATAACATTTTTTACGAGACTTTCGACGGGTTTCATAATTTTTTAAACTATTTTTACCACATTTTCAGTGATTCTTGTGAAAATTGTTGTTTTTGAGCAGGCATTCTTTTAATATTTCAAATAATTTTAATTAAAATTTTAACAACTTTTACGAGATATTCGACAGTTTTTGTGATTTTTTGGTCATTTTCACGAGGTTTTTGTCAATTTTTATGAATTCTTACAAAATTTTTGACGATTTTCGTGATATTTGGACTGTTTTTATAATAGATTTACTGCTTTTTGTTATAATTTCCTTAATTTTAGTAATATTTTCGACGATTTTCATAATTTTTTAATAATTAATTCGTTTTTGTGAAAATATTGAGATTTTTTTACAAGATTTTCGTCAGTTTTCATGATTTTGTCTTGTTTAGTTCGTTCAAACCATGAAAATGTAAAAAAAAATGCACTATTTTTGTACACTCGATTAAATTTTCATCATTTGAAAATTTTCTAAACGATTTTGAAACTTGGTAAAAATTGAGTATCAACCTTGTTTTCCAATTAAATATTCTTCTCTGCAAAAAATTATTGAAATATTGGACAGTTTTTTCATATTCGAAGGGGTATACAGATTTCTCGAAATTGCTGAAGTTTATATAATTGCAGGGCTCGAGTGTAAGGAGCAGGACACTGCTTACTACTCCAAAATACGAAAAAATTACATTTTTAGTCGAGAAATTTCTGAATGAGATGATTTTTTCTTTGGAAATTTGGAAAATTTTGCATTTTGATTTGGAAAAATGGAATAAAATTATCTAAGCTGGAAGTTTTCCACTTTTAGCCCCATCATTTGGATTTGTAATTTACGAAAAAACCTCCTTCTTCCATTCTTCTCCAGCGAAAATTTGTTAACCGTTCTCATTACTATCATTTAACTCGTTAACCTTTACACCGGCTCTCTAACTCCTACACCTTTTTGGACGACTATGCAACTTTTTTTTTGCAAAAGTCGACGCGACGCAATCGAAAAAAGAAGAACTTTATGACATCCACGCAAAAAGTCCATTAGAAAGGGAAACTTTTTAATTACAATTCGCTAATTTCATTTTACGCTCGACGTGCTACCTGTAAGACCGTGTTCAACAGTTAGTACACTACGGGCCCCGTAAATTACATTATACCCCTGCCGGAAAGCAGTCATCCGCGACAATTCGCTCATTATTTAAGCGAGAGGGGGTACCACTTAGTTTCTTCAAAATTAAGCGGCGGTACAGTCAAGACACGAATTATTGCTGTATACAGAAGAACCAGCAAGTCTTGGAAGCTATATAGTTATACTTGAGAAAAGTATATAGGTGGAAGGAGCGGAGCAGAGTGGCGTGGATTATGTGTGGAAAAATTTCTTGGCGTGAATCGAAGCGTGAAAAAAAATACCCGATATTATAGATGATCCCACCCTGATAACGAGGGTTAACTATATGGCGCACATCTTGGCGTATATACCAAATATACTGCTTACGAGTAGTATCTACCTATTTTTCTGCAACGTCGGCCCCATTGCCTGCGCGTATATCCGCCACCACCACCTTGCTGCACTGTGAGCGTATTATATCCGCGTTTTGGATACTTAGATATCGTGTGAACATCTTATAGAGTCGAGGTTTTCTGCTTCTTATTTCCAGACCAGCAAACTGACTGGCGTGTTTTCACCCTTGCCCGATTTTTCTTCGTGCGCGTATTTTATCGATGGAGGTGGAAAGATGGTGATTATGTGGGGCACTTGCATGTGTAGAGATGACGTGATGATTGTGTAGACGTTTTTTTGAAGGAAAGAGTGACTTTGTGATGTAACGAAGTGGATCTCAGAGGGTTGATTGGGCTCGATTGGTGATTTTCAGTTTTATCATTCATGTGATCATTTTTCTATGGTGTTTATCTGTCATAAAATTTGTGAAAAAGGTACGAATATTTTTCGAAAATTTCCAAAAACTGAGATTTTCTCAAGAAAACCCTTCTAAAAAATGCATTGTTTTGGTCACGTGGAAATTGTATTCTTTATCGAAGCTTTGCTGAGATATTCACATTGATATAGGAATTTTTACCTTTTTTTCTAAAATTGGATGGAAGAGTGACTGGTTTGAAAGTTTTTTGTAGACTTTGAAACGATCTCATGAAAATTTCACTCTACCATCCCCCCCCCCCCATTTGGGACTTAGTCCTATCCCACGTTAGGGTAAGTAATCAGTGCGAGTTTTGCTGGTTCAACTCTCTACTTCCTCCCCAACCACCCCCTATATAAATATTGAGATTTTTTCCTCAAATTTGCAGAAAATATATGTTGTCTGAGAAGTGTCAAAGTGTTCCACTTATTGAACATTGTTTTTGAATAAATTTCAATATGACTCCTCCCTTTTTCAAATCAGTGAGTCGATTCCATAAAATTTCTCGGTATATCACCTAACTCGCAATCATACGTTTCTTTTCATAGTCGAATTTTCTAATCACCCTGTCCTGTCTTCGCATACGAAATGAGCGAATAAAAAAAAATCAAGATAATCGTATCATAATGAACATCTCGAATCATTGGCATTCGTGTTAACCCACGACATAGATTTTTTTCCTCCGCTTCGTCGCTTTTTTAAATTATTAACATGGTTTTTGGCAGCATTAGGAAATGGTCTGGGTATGGGTACAGGTATATAGTTAATCGATCTCGGTAATTTAATAGGATCCCCGGCCGCATATCGCCATCTCGCTACCTCTCTAAAAAGCCAAACCATAGCCAGTAAATTACTCGACAATACGAAATCGCCTCGTCCTACGTACAATTACGTATGTATACGAGTAGAATAGACTATGGATGGAAAAACTAAGCTATTGGGCAGCTTTTATACACGCTCATACCATAATTAGCCAGGACGTGTATACGCGGATATTAGAGCGTAATTCGCACTCGCGGGCGTGCTCGTGCACCTTGCGCGCGACGCCGTGTAAAATATTTTTTAACAACACGAATTATGTAAAGAGAGAGAAAGAGATGTCGAAGATGGAACAGTGGCGAGGTGCGGCAGTGTACGATAAAATAGTATGTAGTATCGATGGCGAGTTAATTTATATTGCGTACAGCGACGGTACGCTGCTGCGGAGACCGATAAAGGTGTTGTAATATAAGACCCCCTCATTGGTGGCACCCTATTGAGTAGCCACACTTCGATGTGGCAGCAATTAAGGTGAATAAAGACGGCGGTGGCGGCGTTCTCGTCGAGGCCCGGCGCGAAAGAAAGAGACTTACGAGGATATAGCGTGAGTTCGATATATTTATCGACGATTAGGTAAATTTAACAATCTTGTATTGAATTATCACGTACAATATCTCGACTCGAGAGAGCTCCCATCGTATACTACAGATGTAGGTAGTTGGTACTCGATATGGTGCTGCGTGCTTCGACTAGAATCCGAAGACGAGCCAATTGTGTATGATGGTGGTGGTGCAGGAGTAAGCTTTGGCGATGAAATTGCTACCAGTATGTGCAAATGTGATTCGATGTGTGTGTCAATTAGTTTTGTTATAATTTATATCGCTTATATACGTATAAATTCCGCGTTATATATTTAAAAACTCGGTACGAACGTAATAAGTTCGGCTGGAGGGAGAGATGGGATGGAATAATTTGAAAAAAATGAGATTTTAACAAACCGGTTTTCGGCCAAGTTTTTTTTCTGCCTTTTTTTTAATACGTACTACGTGAGAAACGCTGGGCTGGGATGGCGTGTACATTAAATGTATATCGTATAGAAAACATTATGAAATTTAAATAATGTGTACTATACAGTAGTTGGTACGCGCGTATCGATAAATTATTATAACAACCAGTTTATCATTCGAAAACACGCTACGTTTAGAGATTGGCACGACACTGGCACTGGCGTGGCAATTTGTACAGCAGCGACACGGCGCTCGCCTTTTTCGCCTTTAATCTTCGCAGGTTGCATATCATCGTCGGTCAGATTGGCGATAAAAAAGAAGTTACTGGATAGGTCTGGGTTTGACGACGAACGAACACTCTAAATAACGAAAAATGGTGCTGGAAAAATGAAACTGAAAGGTGGAGACGGGGGTTACCTCTCTTAATAACTTCCTTCCGAATACGTCCAGACTGATTGTCCGTTACAAAACAATACGATAAGAGAGGTCTTCGAGGATCTGCGGCCGCGATAAACGGAAGGATATAGTTATACGAGTAACATAAGGTGAACCTAATCTACCCCTTTGCTGCTGCTGCTCGACTCAGTTCGCTCGTTCAGTAATGACGTCAGTTGCAAGGCAATTGGTACCTTTGCCGTTGGAATGGTAGCAAAAGTTACACAAGAACCGAAATACTTGAGGCGAGGGAAACGTTAAAGCCAAAAAGATAATAAGTAGGCCACAGAGAGCTGCGTTTTTAAACTCGTTGATTCGGAACTAAGAAATTACAGGCGCGAGGGAGATGAAAGAAAGAATGACAGCGAGTGAGGGAGAGAACACTTCGTGGCATATACGAATATACGATACACTTGACAGGAACAGGTTGATCTTACCTGCAGATAATACACCAAGATGGAGAAAGAGCTGCACTCTTTGTCTAAACGGTAATCTCCTGTGTTTTATTGTCTCTTCACGAAAGAGGTAAAGAAACCACGACGAAGGGCCGGCGAAGGGGGTAAGAAAACGCATATGTTGCACATATACCCACACCGTGAGACCGGACAACCTTCAGTTTCGGGCCGAAAATTACTTTAATCGTTGGCTCATTTCCTCTTATACATACTGTAAGGTGGATGCGTGTGTGATGGAAAGTCATCGCTAACTAGAGTCGAAGTCAGCGAGGAATATGGCATTTTAGTCGCGGTATCCGATATGCTCGCTTTTTTACGAGATAACTCGTTCCAACGCTGGTTGCTGGAGATTTTATAACTTTATTTTCAACTCTCTAAACTGGCGTATGTGTGGAGTTGAGCGTATCGACGATGCTGACTGCGATATCGCTGTATCAGATCTTCGGTGAGTGGTTTTTTTTACGTCGATGCCGAATACCGAAGAACAAGAAGAAGGTTTTTTTTTCTTATAAATCTGTAAAACAGCCACGGCGCTGCGAATCAATTCGACCATCAGGATGTTTTGTATGTTGTTTAATTACCTAATAAGATGGTAGCGTGCAGCTTTGCTAACATGTTACATCGTCGGCTGATTAAGACGTAATGTACTTATAAAAGGTAAGCCGCCCAGACCGATTTATGAGAAAATTAACGTCCAACAGAAGCGCCAGAGCTTGAAACACGAAAACGAGGTGATTGTTTTTGGATGTAGATATGGTACGTCTAAGTGGCTTAATTAGGAGGTTTTGCAGTAGGGAACGCATAAACTATTAAGAATGTGAAGGGATTTGGTATATTCTCGATGAGGGTTTGGAATGGTACTAGATGTTGTTTGTGAAGAACTGGAGACATTGAAATGTGTTTATTTGATGAGTCATATTTGATTTGATGACTGAATGTGCGTAGCAGCAAAGCCAAGGATACAAGGACATTGTACTCAAGCGTCAAATGGTGTTGTTAAAAATCTTCATTATTGATAAGGTATAGTTCACAAGAAAACGATTGAAATCAGAGATGGGGGTGTTAGTTCCTCCGCTTTTGATGCCAGCTTCTGGAACTTGTAGAAAAAAGCTTTCACCTTTGCCTTCACACAATTTCCAGTACCTCTAACTGACGTTCTGAAGAAATGAATGAAAAAATACCCTCTGGGCCCTCCGACCATCCCCTTTAATTCGGTTCCATGAACTCTCATAAACGTAATTGCTGGACAAAATGGAAAAGATGTAAAGGACTTAGAAATTCGAAAAGTCGTGATTTTGATTATCAAAAGCGAAGAGAATATCATCATTTCGAAACAAAAATCTTTTGATCTGTCACAAATTAAACTTTCCTTGACTTTCATTCGAAATTCAACATCATGCAAAATTCATTTATGAATTTTTACTGACTTTTCGACTTGTAGTTCGATTCAGAGATCCCTGTTTTAAAACCACGCTCTGCTACCATGACACGAATATTTGTATTTTTTGCTGTAGCGTATATAAACAACTTGTGAACCTTGTAACTTCATTTTCTATTGTATAAAGTCATTATTCTGACTAAATTGTGAGGACTTTTCGAAACTTGTTGAGAAATTAGAAAGGTTTCAGAAATATTCTATGATTCATCATGAATGCTTGCTAATCTATGGTAAAAATTCAGTAAATTATGGTAAATGTTCAATAATTTACTGCTGTAAGAAGGTAATTTACTCTAAATACTCAGGAATGTACAGGGTATACTATTTGGTAATTAACTGAAAATTCTTGGTAATTTAATGTAAATATTCGGTAATTTGCTGTAAATTCTTGGTAATTTATCGTAAATGTTTGGTAACTTACTGTAAATGCTTGGTAATTTGTTGTAAACGCTTGGTAAGTTACTGTAAATGAGCTATAACTCACGATAAACGCGGTAATTTACATTGAACGTTTGGTAATTTACGGTAAATTTCTATTAATAATTGGCAATTCGTTGTAATTTTTCGGTAATCATTGGTAATTCACCCATTTCTGAAGTTTAACTGGGCGACGAATCGCATACGAAGCATAAAATGAGAATTTTTCCTCACGGGTCGATTAAAACAGCATATTTTTTGGAGAAAAATGACTTGTCGAAAACGATACCATATCAGATTGAAAATATACCTACATCGACGACAAGGTAGAACGCGACGAAGACTCGTAGGATGATTTCGCTGCCGTCGTGTCGTCGTGCCCGGTGCCGGCGCTTTCTCATAGTATACCCGGTTGTGGTACAAATGTTGCAGTCGGAATTATGAATAAATTTCTCATAATACTTCTCTGTTGTCGCCAACGAGCTAGCGCCCGAATAAACGATCTCGAATGATAAATCATTTTCGATGTTCTACAACGGCTCGTACGACAAATAACAACATAGTTATGTATTGAGATTGCGCGGTAGATGGCGATGAGGGGGCACGACAACCGATTCATTGTGTGATATCGAGTTTCGGAGGTGATAAATGGTAAACGGCAGTTACAACACATATCGACAATAAAATTCTATCTATTTCGCGACCGACGTTGAACGAAAATCGATGACTTCCGATATTATCTACACATTAAGGCCGTGTATCGGGCACCTATACGAACACATACGATCGGTCGGGTATACGAAAGCGCAGCCAGAAAAAAATACACACTTATAGAAGAAAAAGTGTTAAACAATTAACTGGAGGCGAACATCGTACCAGAGAAATGAAAAGATGTTATCGAAGGTATTAAAAACATCGCCACAGTGTTCTGGAAGAGTATATAAGAAGAAGTACGTGTACGTAAACGCGTTACAGGACCTTCCTAAAAAAAAGGAGAAAAAAAAGAACGTCGAGTGAGCGAAATAGAGAGAGAGACCGAGTAAAATATGGTAGGAAGGGAAACGAACATGACCATTTATAACACGAACATCCATAATAATATAAGAGAAAAAAATATACGGTATCGAAGTGCTGAAACTCGAACGCGTACTAAATTATAAAGTAAGAATGAAAATATTCGTCAATAACCGATATTATCTGGAAATTCGTCTTGACTGGTGCTTGGCATGGCGCGGACTAATCCAATTAAAAATATACAAGGTACCACTGCGCTGGTAGTACTTTTTTTGGGAGGCTTCGAATCATTAATAAAAATTATAACACGATTTGGTATTTTTTTTCGACATTAAGGTTATTGAAAGAAATTACTTGTGTGTATACGTAGTTATTTCGTATGCGTGTTGTAGAAAAATGAAATAAGCAAGGTGGCCGTTTGTGTGTGGCCTTTTTATTTTTATTTTGGTGTCATCGAAAATGGTGAAAATTTTTTCCACAAGTCATACGAATTGTGATTTTGAAACAACTGCATAGGGCAAGGCGAGACTACCGAAGTACGAAAAAGCGTGTGCTACATGACGTAGCATTCTTTAGGATAACTACCCTCCGGTGAGAGAAGCAGTGGAAAGAAAAAGGTCATCCTATTAGTACACTCGAAGAAAAGACTATAATGTTCGATTGATTCAATTAAGACAAATTTCCGGTTGTCATTTTAATGGGTTCGTTTGGGAAGAGGAACGCGATCCATTAAAACTGTATTTTTTTCCACGACTCTATAGGTAGTTTTTAATTACGACGATGATGCGAAGAAGATGAGATGCATTAAAATGTCAATCTCTGGCCAAGCCAGCGTCGCGCGTTGGTGAAGAAATTAGCGAATGATGGATGAAGAGGGTGCAGAGGAGAGGTCCGTTAGCAGATCATAATACACCTTGCGATCAACGTACACGTTTTTGTAGGATTTGATTTTTATTATTTGAAAGATATTTGTTGCAGCAGTGTATCTCTTTTTTTCGTTTTGTTTTATTATAGTAAACTTATTCACAATCGAAAAGAAATAAGAAGTTCCCACCCGTTAAAAACGCATTAACCGATGCCATAAAGTGTATGGGTTTTTTTAGTTAGTTTCAATATACTGTATTTTTTTTTAAACAAGGGGTCCATTTTTGCCGTGGACCTAACGTCGAAAAACGTGTATAGTTGAACGGTTTTTTCTCTCTACCTCTCTCTTCATTTCGTTCACTTTTAATGGAGGCAAGGTTCTTAATCCATTGGTAATTGTAGCAGTAGTAATATGGTAAAGATAACGTTGCGGTCACCCACGATTACTTCCACGGTCATAAAGAGTTTAACGCAGTTTTAGTTTTTTTTTTACTTTTTTGTATTTCTTCTTCGCTCTCGTCATTTTTATCTGGTTTAGGTGTCCGGGTGTAATTGTTTTTCAACTACTTGACGACAGGTACTGTTACGAGGTGGGTTTCCGGTGGTGATCTATAGATCGATGGTGGATAAAGTGCGAAAATCAGAATCAAAGGTTTATTTTCGACACGTGAGAAGTGGAGAGTGACTTGATAAAGTTGATATGCTGCTAGTGCCATGTCATTTTACGTGTCATTTGACATATTATGAATTGACAAACGATTAGTGACACGTGATCTGTAAAATTTAAAGTTTTGGCGAGCCTTATGGAAGTAGAGGAGCGCTCCGAATGATGCAGGGATGACTTTATGGGGGTATAGAGGATTTGGAAAACTCTCCAATATTTAAAAAACTGCAAAAAATTGGGACTTGACAAAAATTTGAAAAGTTGGAATGTATATGTTTCAGATCTTCAAAAATTCCCTAATTCCTTCCCTAGAGTTGATAACCCCGTTCTTTCTACTCAAGACTCGGTGGTCTGTGATGAACGACTTGTGGTGGCTATTAGAATTGAGCGGGATTTAAAAATACACTTGAATTTTGATAATTTTTGATGCTTTGAGTTGAACTCTTTTCATACAAATTGTCAGTCCCCTCGGATTCCTGAAATTGGAGTTATGGATTCCCAAAATAGGATCATTTTCAAAAAAAATTGTAATCTTTTGAATGTCGACTCCCAACCCCTTCTCCTTCAAGTCAAAAGTCACCAATGCTCCATGAGTTGCGATTTCAGTTCATGTGTCGATCTATGTGATTGATATTGTGATCCAACTCCATTCGGAGGGGTCTAAAGGGCTGAAAATTTCAGGCATCGTAACTGGTTATTTTTTGTTACATTTTCTCCAAAAGTTACTTGAAGTTCATTTTTTCACGAATTTCAAGCGGGAAAAATGGATAAAAAAATAATGAATTCCAGGTCGCAATTAAAAAAAACATTGCGATTCCATTACTTTGGTTATCGTAAAAATTGTCAAAATATTCAAAAAAATCGTGGAAAAATGTAAAAGTTCTTGAAATTCCATAAAAACGTTCCAATATTCGCAAATTTTCATAAAAATCAGTTTAAAAAACAACGCAAGTATGGCAAAAAATCATGAAAATTTTGAGTGATGTGAAAATTCTAGCAGTTTTACGAGGCTTTCCATAGATTTCATGATTTTTTTGACCATTTTTACAATATTTTTCCCAGTGATTTTTGTTAAAATTTCTACAATTGTAATAGTTTTGAAGACTCATTTTTTTTATTGATTTTTTTTCACATTTCAAAGAATTTTTATGAAAATTTTAACAGTTTTTACGATTTTTTGGCCAGTTTTGATGACAATTTCAAGGACTCTTACGAAATTTTCGACGATTTTCATAATTTTTAGAACGTTTTTACCATATTTTCGACAATTTTAACAACATTTCGACGATTTTTTAAATTTCTTGATAACTTTTTGTATATTTCAAATGTTTTTAAATTAAAATTTCAAGGTTTTTTTTTTACAAGATTTCTGGAAATTTTCTTGATTTTGCCGCCATTTCTACATGTTTACCAATTTTCATGACACTTTCAAGCAATTTTACCACATTTTTAACAATTTTTACAATATTTTAACTGATTTTTGTGAAAGTTTTGAACTAATTTTCATGATTTTTTGATTGATGTACTTAATCTTTTTCAATAGTGAGTGTCATGTCGTCAACTGAACTAACAACTTACTGATTTGATGTTTGTACTTTACCTTTGAGATGATGAATCGCGATTATACAAAATGTAGGTGTTCATAATCATAGAATTCCCTTATATTATTCTTGCATACCCGAAATGAAATTTGATATCGATTAATTTCGAATCCATGATGATTCTGGAATTTTTTCCCGTTTTTTTCAACTGTGATGTATTTCTAGTCCTTCGTTACCAAAAATAATCCGACGAATTGTTCTACGCTTCCCATATTTTGGTTTAATTTCCAAAAAGAAAGAAAAATTGGCTTACGAAAAAGCTCCATAAGTATTACGAGGAATTAAAATTCATCAAATTTTTCGAATAAATCGCCGTTACAGGCGGCCCATCGATTTACATAAAATTGATATAATTTAATGGTAGCCCCCGGGAGGTAGTTCGGGTACTGGGAATTCCTCCAGAAATTTATAGTATATCACTTTTGCCTATGTAGTATATGCACCATACAGATACACGTTACCAGAACAGAACAGGTAACAGCAGGTAGATTTTAAGTACGTTGGCAAAGGGTAAGGTTGGCGGTATATAACGAATTACTTAATTAGTATAATTATACTACCAATAGTCGTAGTCTTAACGAATATAACGCCATCGCGACCACCGTCAACAACAACAACGAACCATAAAACACAACGAAGTGTTAAACGTGTACCTACGAATTATGTTTGGTATTTTTTTTAATCGCATTAAAATATTGCACGCTGAGCGGAGTCGATATGATATTCTAATATGTATGTGTATCTGAAGGAGTTACACACGTATACCTAATCTGCTGCCTGCGTATAACCTATGTACGAGTACTTGAGGAATACGTGGAAAGCATACCGTACAATTATTAGCGTGTTTCGCCTTCTCTCCGCACTTGATCGTCGACGAACTGAACTCGGGGACTCGGGAGTATCTCGAAAGATAACAGATTATAAGCCCGGCTATTTTTTTCTTCGTCTATCTGCCTGTTTTTCTTCGTCTTATGATATATGCGCCTCATTTTACTCCCAGCTCGTAAATTGTATTTTTTCCGTTGCGTTGAGAAAAAAAAAGCCCAGGGCGCAAAATGCAAGTAGCTACCGCGAGTAATATCCTCTCTACGTTGGTTCGCGTTCGTTTCTAGACCGATTGGCCGGCTCGGTACTGGGCACTTTACCAGTTACGCGACATCCAACCGGTTTAAAACGTATGCCGATGGTGCGATTCAGGCATCCGGGCAAATGCTGCGTGTATGCATAGGGTTATTATATCATAATATTTTGATTCGTTTTGTATATATAGATATGTAAACATCTATGTTACTCGAGGTGTTTCGCGTGACAGTAGGTATTGGCTTTGGCGAAACCAGCTGCTGTGTACGGTGGTTTTGCCGATTTGACGGGTGTTTAGATGCGTTTATGAGTGAATTAATCGAATTTATTGTTGTCAAATTGAACGAAAGTCGAATAAAGGTAAGGGGGTTGGTGGTTAAATCTCGGAAAAATAGCATTATTTGTAGTTTGTTGGAGGAAAATCGAGAATTGCCGAATCTTGAAGGGTTAGAAAAGTAATATGACCATTGATCACATAGGCATAATTCTAATTTCTCCAATTTCCTCGCGCTTGATTGCGGAAGGAATGGTAGTTTTGATAGAATTTGATCCAAAATTGTAATTTGTGTTTTGATGTGATCTTTGGGCCCGTAAGATCCAATGAGATTAAAATTTAAAGGAAATGGGTAATATTTATAAGGGTACAGCTAATTATATCAATGTGATTTGGATGTGATTTCATCTGAAGAATCTGCTGATTTAATCCGATTTGATGAACATTGAGACAGTGTCATCAACTTTGACCAGGACATCACGAAATTGCTCTATTTTGATCCAAGTGGTGTGGTACTTATTCGATCATATCAAATTGGATGAATATAATACAAATTGAATTTCTTGTTTTTTGAATTGATCTAATAAGTGTGACAATCTAATCAAATCCGATCAAAATTGATATAATTTTAATTATTAATTTTGATCAAAATCAGGCTGGTATCAAATAAAAATTGCATAAAATTTGAAGAACATGATTTGGAATTGAAATAATCCAATCAAAAAGGATCAAGCACCATGAAGGAATGCTCTATCTGATTCATTTGATAGTGATCTTATTTCATTTAGTTTACTCTGAGACGTACCTACCTACTATGTGGGAGGTTGCGTGACGTAGCTCCCCCTTCCCTCCCACCACATGTTGAAAACTATGCAAATATCCTGAAAAATTGATAAAATTGATTGGAAGTTTGAAAAAACTCTTAAAGTTTTGTGGATATGCTCAAAATTTCGAAAAATTTTCAAAATATCCAAATTCAATAAAATTTTTGGAAATGGAACTTTTTAGAAAATTATGATCTTTGACCAAATTTAATATTTCAACGAAATTCTCAGAAGTTGGTAATAATTTTGGAAAGGAGTGATTTCTGTGGTTCATTATTGTAAAAATCAAATGTGATTTTACGTTCGATTTAGAGAAATAAGCTAAAAAAACTTGATGAATGCCCATTTTTGTTTGATTAAAACTGCACCTGTTCTAAAATATCATTTAAAAATTTTGTAGGAAATATCCATCGTAAATCAATAAATTAGAAGGAAAAAGTTCTTCTTCTCTTGGAGCAATACGCTGACAAATTTCAAATTTTTCCAAAATTTTGGGGAATTTATCAGCCTTTTTCAAATTTTGGACTTTGTTCAATATTCATTTCTACTTAATTGATCATTTTCAAATTGAAATAACGTATTTTATTGTCGATTAATACCTATTTTGGAATTAAATCCATATTCATTCAACCTATGTAATTTAACCAATCAAGATTAATCTCAGAAACCTTTGAAAACGACTCGAAAATGTTATGAATTTTACAATTTAAATCTAAAATTTCATAATCTATACCCACATTATGTTAAAAGATTTGTGTAAATTATTTGACATTTCGTCAGCTTCTTTCAATGCACCAATTTTGATTTTTTTTAAGTGTTTCTTTTGACGTCAAGATGCGCCATTAAACATCGAGATCCAAAAATTTTCAATATTTTTTGACATTTCAACTTGTTTTGAAATTTTTTTGTCATTTTTCAAAATTTTTTGGTCGTTTTTTCATTTTTTTGAAATTTTTTTAAAACTTTTCAAATTACTTGAAAAAATTTTATATTTAGGATAAAAAAATCAAAATGTTGTCATTTTTAAATCTTTATTGGCATTTTTATCAACTCCTGGATCGCCAGCCTCTCCCAGCAATGGATCGATTTTGACCATTTTTTTTCAAAATGTTTCTTCTGACAACTGGTTAGTTGTGTCATCAAGCATCAAGGTCCAAAAATTTAGCATCAAGCTTCATAGTCCAAAATTTTTCAAATTTGGGGTAAAAAATCCAAACTATTTTTTAAAACTTTGGCATTTTTAAAACTTTTTTGGAAATAATAAAGTTTTTGCTTTATGACAGTATGATTTTGATAGTTGGAGAGTTGGAAGGGGAGGGGCGAAGTCCCCTTGTTTCATGTGACTTTCACAAGAATTAGTAGGTGAAATTTAAAGGTAATCTCAATGTAAAAATATCTAAAAAATGAGGTTTTATCTGTAAGAATTGGGAAAAAATGATGTGATTTTGGACAGCATTTTCCTAAACTTTTAAATGGGTTCACGCTCATCTGATGAGAATCTAGTAGGATTAAAATTCTCAATTTACGTTTGAGTAAAAAATTTGCTACCAAGTATCCAATTGAGAAAACTGAGGAGAAAAATTTTGGAGTTTTCGACTTATTAACGTCACGAGAAATTTATATTTCTCGAAGCGTATAATCGTGATCTGATTAGTTTTTGGTGCAATTCGGTACATTTGGACCAAATTATTGGACTTCAAGTCGAAAAGTTCAAAAAAAATTATTCAAATGGACAAAATAATCGGTTTCGATGCATATTGGCATTTCTAATTTGAATATTTGATGAAAAAAATTATAAGGTACCTCTAGAAGAGAAGTTCTCCCCTTTCTCCCTTCAGCAACGTCACTCTTTGGGTCCAGAGATTAGTTCACACTCTTCACACTCAATATCTACGATTTCATTCGGTCCGAGTGAACAATTCAAGTGATTATTGCAGCTTGTCTCTTATTAGCTCATTTGACGATGTCGATCTCGATGGCGTCGGGTATTCTGTGAAATAAGAGAAGCCGCGAAGCCATCAAGGAGATTTGAAAGAATCACCGAATCCTACTCTACGGTTGGAAAACCACCTTCGACGACGGATTGATAATTAAGATTTTAACCCCATCAGTGAAAAGATCGGGTAGGGTACCAGAGAGAACTGACGCGTGTGGTATGGTATGGTAGCTGCCATCTGCAGCATCGGTAGCAACGCCACCGCGAATACACGGACGCGTTTTGATAGCGCGCTGAACGCAGATAATGAAATGTAATACGTTTTGGAATCCGTCGAAACGAGTTATTCCAGGCGCTAAGAATCTGGATCTGTATTATAATATGTTGGACGGAGATAATTACTTTTTACTAGTCGTTGTATATAAGATTATAGCCGCTGCTAGGAAATAATTATATATGTTGGGAGTGTGCGTGTGTTGCAGCCAGCGAGCGACTGCGATGAGATGTGTAAGTGTGAGTGTACTCGATTGCCCCGCAGACCGGTCCAGTTTGGACCAAACGGTCGGAAATATATGGTTATTTATGTTGTATATGTATAACTTATGTACGTATTTACGTGTACATAGGTACGAGTATATGCACCGAGAGGTACCTAGCTACCTATGTGTATGTCTATGTCGTATATAAGGAAAGGCGAGCTTTGGTACCGCGAGCATCCGATGTCAGGGTGCACAGTTCGTATGGAAAGAGTCGAAGAAGCGGGCGGGAGCAGGCTACTGCATCTTTTTTTTTTAATAAGTAGACTTTTTCCATCATTCTTTCCGAACAAGTAGCTATGGCTAAACTCGGGAGAAGATAAAACGAAACTGTTAATATTATTTACGGGCGATGGCCGCGGCGTACTGCAGCGTCCCGGCCAGAAAAGAGGTTTTAAAAATAAAAGAAACGTTTCACTAATTAATGCTGAAACTAGTTTATAATATCGCGCGGCTCTGGGATCTGGAAGACATCATGGTATGGCATTTTTTTATACATAGAGGTATAAGGCACTACGATGCTCGATCTACGCGGTATGGCATGGGCAGTCGTATTCGCTGGTCCTGTTTTTTTTTATTCCATCGCCGTCTCTGTCTTCCACCATAACAGTCGTATTTATCGTACAGACGATAGATTAATCCGGGGAAATTATTTCCCTCTTTGGTAATTCGCTGTTAACTAGATAATTCGGGACGTAAAAAATTAAAATTATACCCGGTTCGATTATGGGCAAAGCGCCCGGCCGGCTTGGCTGATGCTCTGAAACGATGACTCCTCGTGTGACCGAAGCGAAGGCAATAAGAAGTAATGGAATCGTCGTAATGGTGTGCGATGCAGCCGAGCCCAGACGCGATAAAAGTACGAAATTTATGCCTTAGTAGCAGGTTTCATTTAGTACGCATAAAAATTTGATCTTTATTGGATCCGCTGACGTAGCCCTGATTCCCTTCCTGGTCGTTTGGTTTACGTGCTGCAGTTGGCGGACATTAGAATATGAGGCCTTTGTTCTTCGAAGAGTTTTCCCATAAACGAATGCATAGCTAGGGAGTTGATATCAGATACGTATAATAATTGCAACTGTTATAGCCTAAGTCGCGTCGTCTACGTCTCCTCGTCCGCATTTGTACAAGAGTAAAAGAGACGATATGTCAAATGCAGGTATACTATAGGCGCTACTAGTCGAGTCGTCGAGCAGCAGCAGCAGCTAATTAAGGATATATGTAGAAGCAGCCGACACACACGCTGGCAAACCAACAGCATCGGTACCTTTTTCACTTTTTTTTTCTTAATCCATGTCGTTAGACAATAAAATGGGTGATTTGTGAGTTGGATGGCGATCTCGCGAGCCAACCGAGCGGTAGCTTTTATCCAAAGGTATACGAGATAATGTCGTCGGGGTCTTATCTCCACCTGAATGTTACATTGTGTTTCGGTATCGAATCGGATCCTTATCGACGGTAAACCTGGGAAGTTTCTGCGAGACTATAGAGTGCCTTCAGGGTGAAGGGGAGAAATTTAATGTAAAACATTAGTTATTCCAGAATGTAAGAAAATGTAGCGATCATGAAGTGAGAAAAATTAAAATTCGTGGTCTTTGAAAGAAAAATAGTTAACTTGTCTTAGATACCAATTAAGTCAATTTTGACATCTTAGAGAGGATTGAGATTTTTCAAACGATGGTCACACTGTTGTTCAAAAATTATTTTTTTCAAAAACATGTAGGTGTATAACTAGATACATACGTAGGCCCTAGTAAATATTGCAAAATAAATTTAAATTTTCAATACTATTTTTCCACGAAGAAATTAATCAGCTGATGTAGAAGCCGAAGCTGCACTCAAGTAGCTTGATGCACTAGTGCAACGGTGGAAAAAAAAAGCGAACTTAAACTAGGCACTCGAATGCACTCGAAAACAAATATCATAAAATATCGCGCTCGGTTGGTCGGTTTGTTTTATTTATTTTTTTGTAGCCGTTAAGAACACCTTTACGATGTGGTGATTTTGTTCTCGTTTTTTTTTCTGTAACGGGTGGCTTGGTTTTGTGGCGTTAAATACGAACGCGTCGATCCGATAACATATCATTTTCAACGCCTACGCGCACAGGTTACCAGCTAAAGAGATGCGTAGCGATGAGCATTCGAAGATGATTTAATTTTACGATCGTCAACGATTCGTGGCTTTTTTATTAGGGGCCGAAGAGGTAATGAAAGAGCATTTTTATGCGTTTATAGCTGCGATGCATCGACATCGGTGTGCTGGTCTGTGGTTTATGGATTGCTGCGAAGCTGCGGTAATGGGTGAATTGAAGAAGGTAAGGAAGGTGGGCAGGGGGGTTTAGAGCGATCGAAGGAGGGCTGTGACATTTAGATAGTGGCAGTTTTTGATTGGGAAGTAGACGTTGGTTGATGGAAGATAGATCGGTGCTAGTTTGGTATAATTTTGGGTGATGGGAAAGTGTTTTTTCAAAGGATGATTTTGATTGTGTGTCATGTTAAACGTTGGATGGAGCGGACGTAAGAAGAGGGGCAATTTTTTTCGAATATAATTTTTTTCAAAATTGCACTTCTGAAAAGGGTTATCAAAGTGACCATCTGACCTAAAAAAAATTCTCGAATTTTTTAAAAATCCATTTCGCAAAATTTCAATACATGTTTTATCACGATTCTTCTCACCTTTCAACGCTCAGTTAGCTAAGGCTTGTTTTTCCTAATGCGAATCATTGTCACTCCGTTCACTCCACCCTCTCTCCCCCCTTTGAAAATGAAAATAACGTATGCAGATTCAGATGAATCGCCTTCTCAGGTTTTTAAATGAATCGAGTAAGCCTAAGACTCTATACTCGATATCACGTTCAGAGAATCGATTACGCTGGCACTTCATTACGCATACACTTATACGTGCAGTTGTAGTAAATAATCCGATTGGAAAGCAAAATGGAGCTCGTGCTCTCGATCACTTACCTTAATATGCGTCATACGATGATAATATAGATTGGAACTAGCTGTGAATCGTTTGCCGCATACTTGACACTGGTGCGGTTTTTCGCCGCTGTGAATTCGTCGATGCGTATTTAAAGAACTGGACGTCGAGAAGCCTTTATTGCATACGACGCAAACGTGCGGTTTTTCTCCTGCAGCAACAAACAGAAACCGAATACGATGCATTAGTACATGAGAGCAATAGGTACCTACATAAAGATGATGGTACGGATGTCGAAGACGACGATGGCCTAGTATACCATCATCGTCGATGTACTCAGGGAGTAGACTTACCGGTATGCGTTCTCATGTGTCTTTTGAGTAGCGAAGGTCTGTCGAAGGCTTTTCTGCATACTTCGCAAGGTAATAAAGCTCGTTCGCCGCGACACGTTCGACTCTTTATGGACGTGTGTCGGGGTTTGTTTAGCGTCGTTTCCGAGAGTATGTCTCCGACCAGCGAAGCAGTCGATGAGTCTTCCGATAATGATTTACGTTCGTCGGTATCGACGCTGGGCGGCGAAGACGACGTAGAGGATGACGAATTTATTAGAGATCTAGATAATAACGATGTTGACAAGTCTAAAGGCGATTCTGTAAATTGAAAAAAACATTTGGTTAATCGAAGCCATCCTCATAAGGTTCGTGAAATATCTACCGATTCTGTATATTCGAGATACTCTGTCGTTTTCAAATTAATCGATCGACCAGTGTAATATTTTTCGTAGTGGTTAGTGCGTGTGCGTGGTTTTTTCATACGAAAAAAACGGGATATTGTAGGCTATTGCTATACTAACTTAATTGGCTACCGATGTTGTGGCTCATTACGTAGCCGGGTGATACGGTATGGAAAGGTTTGGAAATTAATGGCGATAGATTTTTTTATCTCGGCAACCTACCGCATTCGGTAGCTAAAATGTTGAAAAGGTAAATAAATTTTCGAGATAGAAGTTTACTCTCTCGTAGTCTTATGTGTATTCGATCGCGTTGATGGTTCTCGCATCCGTCCTACGAATAATTTTCTTCCAATTCACCATTTCCATAACTAAATCAAAGCCTCGTCGTCCAACTTTGATAAGATTAAAACCGAACTGATATATTAACTTACATTTCGTACGTATAAATTATCGCGTCGATTTTCAAACAGTTGTATATACAAATTAAACGCTAGTAGGTGGTTTTTTTCTACGTATACTTAGTCGCGAAGACACAGAAGAGAATTCCTTTGGACGAGATTCCATTTTCAAAGTAGACTAATGGTGATGGCGATGTTGCGATAATGATTAATTTGCGAATTGATAAAGATGCTTCGATGGTGGGTTTTCTGAGATGGCGAATTGGATTCGTGAATATTTTTTTTGGTTTGGGTCTCGTGGCTTATCTGATCGGATGATTTGAAATGAATTAGCAACGATGGTGTTCGTTTTGCTGATATTTATTGCAGCAGTGGTACAATGTACCTGAGTGAGTTTTCGCCTGTTCTAGCCGAAAATTAATGTATAGGTATGCTTTGTAGTGATTGGTTTTTGAATTTTTACAAGTTTTACAATTTTATTACGAAGGTACCAATGTGGAAGTTATTTTGATGAAAAAATATGGATTTACTTCTGCGAGTGAGCGGAAGAATATTGATAATTTGTTGGTTAATTTCCATTTTCGGTATTTTAAGATCACGAATGAATCACAATTATTAAAGAGATTGGTGAAATTGGGATTTTTGCAAAAGAAATAATTATATAATTTTTATAATTTTTCCATGTACTATGTCTGTAGATACACTATTTGTCGTGCATATGTGCAGTGTCTTGGACAGACAGCCATTCGCCGGGCAGGGAGGGGAATGTGATTTTTCGTTTTTTTTTTAAAATACCAATTATTTTGTCAAAATTGGCAAATTTATTGAAGCGAAAATTTCTGTAGATGAAGGCTTTCAAAAGTGGAAACTTTTATCATTTTTTCCAATATTTCAGTCGCCATGCAAGATTGCAGACCACTTGGACCCCCCTCCCCACGAATAAGACACGGCACCGGTGTCGTTTCAACGATAGGTAAATCAGATATTTTTGAACAAATTATTAATTATTCGAATGTATTTTTTTCAGATGATACGAATGCTAATTGAAGACATATTTTTCGGTAAGTCAATTATTTCAATTTTCATACAATTAATGTAGTAACTTATCAATTGATATTCAAATGTAAATGGGAAATAATTGAGATTCCTCTTAACCAAAAGAAATATTGACGACACACAGCACAGTACTGTGACAGAGTATCTACACGATCATGGAAGTCATAGATTTCAAAAAGGGCTTATGAAAGTCGTGGAAAAGTCGTGGATTGTGCAAAAAATTACGAGGTCATAGAAAAGTCATGGGTTTTACTATTGAATTCATGAATTTTTTGGATTTTTCACTTTTTATTGGACAAAATTCAGATTAGGTTAAATACTCGATTAATTTGATTTTTTTTGTAAAGTTTCAAAAATTTTCTAGAAAGAAAAAACATTTAAAGGGTCCAGAAAAATTATTGAAATATCGTTACTATTGTTCGAAAAAGTACATAAATTATTAAAATTGTTACAAAAATTGTTCAAATTTTGATGAAAATAAAACAAAAACATCGAAAAACTGTTGAAATTGTTCAAAAAAAATATTTGAAATGTCTTGAAAAATATTGAAAATGCGTCAAAATTACTCAAGATGTGGCAGAAATCGATTGACATATCGAAAAAAAAGTTTGAGAATGAAAATTCAATAAATGAAAGAATACGCAATAAGACTGGTGGGATTGATCCTGTTGCTTTTTCTTTCAACATGGATATGTTTTTGAATTTGTTGATAGGTTGGGAGGGGGTGGATATTCATAATTTTGTTGAAAAATTTGGTAAGGGGACGATGCCTTACTTTTTACCACCCTTCTATTAACTCGCTCGGGATGTTTGACGATGAGTTGCTTTTTCATCCAAGGATGCGCGCGCAATGCATGTTTTCATAGCACAACGCAGTGTTACCACGTAGGTCCAACCTGTTTGTATCAACTACGCGTGGGGTAATGTATTGTA
>FIZU01049411.1:0-11908 GCA_900064475.1 Pseudococcus longispinus
ATAGACTAGACTATATCTAGGTATCAGAAGTGACTTCCCTACATTTTCCCCTCCAGAAACGCCACTGCTCTCCTGCCTTTTCATTCAGGCTCTGGTATCAGGCACGGCTTTCGTACTCCAGGCTGTTATACCTTAAAGCACGGGTGTCCCAAAGCTGCACTTCTACTCTGAGATTTACTGCGCACAGGTTTCGTAATCCAGGCAAATCTATCTCACTTCCTCTCTCTTCATCCAGGTTCCGGTATCAGGCACGGGTTTCGTAATTCAGGCAGATACTGTACGCACGGGTGTCCTCTGTCAAATTTCCTCCACTCAATACAGACACGGCGAGCCCATCGCGATATAACCTTTGTCCATACCGTAGTACGCGAGCTAGTAGCAGCTCTTCCCCGACATCGCGTTCTACAAATACATCCAACCGAATTACGGGAGGAGGTAGGGGTGAAATAGCGGCCTAAAAATTTCATCACGATGGTTTTAGACCATAAAAGACCAACTTTCACTAATTTGTTTCAAAATTCTAACTGAGAGTCCAATCACCCCTGTACGCATACTTATCCTGCGATGCTCTTTATTGTAGTTCATTCTCAAAATGGGTTCTGTCTATTTATAGTACTTAATGTACGTAGCAATAGGTACCAATTATTGATGTACGTGTCGTCGTACGCGTACTATAAAACATCAACGATTACTAATTACTATTTGATTAAGAACCTCGAACTAAATTAAATTAAGATATGACATTCGAAGCATCCGCAGATCTTACGTAGGTATCACCATAAAAGTATGAACGCTGAATGTCTAATGCATCATATTGCGTTTGAAATGAATATAAAATTAAGGGTATTCGAAGCTCTTATAGGTCTGCATAGCAAGGTGGCAAAGTATGTTGAAATTAAAGAAACGTGCTTGCGCATGAAAAAGGTCAGTGATTTGAAATATTCTTCTTCGAGCAATAATTTATTGAGAAAACGCATTGCCCCTGCTCAATCATACGAGAAGATTCAGGTTGTATTCGTGCAACGTGTGTTTATTGACCACTGATTTATACAGCAGTAGGCTACGGTTTTTTTTGTACTGTATTTATATGTACCTAAGCAGGCAAGTGTAGAAACTAAACGAGCACCTATTATAATTTGCAACAAAACCTTATTTACTTTAATGTTCGGTCTAATTTGCTTGTAATAATGTAGCATAAAAGCATTCCCTGAAGGATTAGAATTTTTTCTTTTCTAACGAGATCAAATGACGTTCAAACGTCGTCTGTGTAAAAATGCAACTGGATAAGTATACTACGTAAATACGAATCTCAAAGTACGAGTATGTGTATTGCAAGTTCCATATTTTGGAAGAAATCTGGTAGTAATTAGTGTTAGTGTTATGAAATGGAGACTTGATGATTCTAATGAGTTTTTTAATAGTACCTATTGATAAATTACAAACTGGAATGGAAATATTCTCTTGAATTTGAACTATTTTTAAATGTTCTGGTTGCAAAATTATTTATTTTGAAGTTTTTATGCATTGATCTGGTTTTTATAAAATTCTTAACAATTCAATAATACCTACCTATAACAATATTTCGATACTCTTTTACAACAACACAAATATTTTAAGATGTCTATACCTATAGGCAATCATAGTTAAAGTTGATATTTTTTCGTCTTACCATAGTCAATTCGAATAAAATTGAATATACCTGGTATAGCATTAGCTTTAACACACAAGGTTCGAGGTACATAAGTATAACATTTGTAATTTTGTCGCATAAGCTCAAGGCTATTGAAGTTTAAATTTTGATTACATTATTACTTCTTGAATTGAAATTTGTCCGGAATACCTTCTACGCATTTACATATTAAAATTCTAATAACCATTGTATTGGTAAATTGAAAGCAGTCAAGGTAGGTTTAATTTCGTATGAAAAAGTAAATAGGTAAACTTATATTTCAAATAGGTAGGTACCTAATTGTTTACCTCCATTTATGTTTATTTCGTTTATTTTCGTATAAGAATAAAGAAAATGAAATTTCTTTGATGAAATTTATTCAAATTGAAACAAAAATGTTTTTCGATTAAAGTACCACTGGTATTTTTTTAATTCTTGTGAATATCTACGGGTAAAAAAAAAATATGCAATTAAGTAGTCGTTTTTTGTTTAATTTCTGAGCAGTTTTGAGTACCGAAATAAGCCAAAGCAGAGCCAAAATTACCGACTGGTGTAATGGAAAAAATTTAATTTAAAATAGAAACAGTACCTATCTAACAAATTGCTCGATTGACCACTTACCTGCAACTGCAGCATAATTGAATTTTTCCAAAAAAAAGGAATAAAAAAAGGAATTTCAACAGTAGCGTTGCTAGACAATCATTCAAAGATTCAAGGGGATGTTTTCTGTGATAAAAAATGTGATTTCATGTAAAATTCAAAAATGGAGTCCTGACCACCTTTAACACCCCATAGATTCAATTGATTCAAGGGTTGGTGAGTTTAGCCAGAAAAAATGTAATTTTAATCAAGTTTCGCTGACATGAATATGTCTTACTCATTTTTAATTTCGATGGAACTATTCTCAGAATTTTATTTAAGTTATTTCTGGCCAAAATCCTAATTTTTTTGCAAAAAATACCAGTCGTGGTCAAAATTGTCATTGTTGGTTAAAATTCTCAATTTTCAGTCAAAATTGTCATTTATTTGTCAAAATCATAATTTTTGGTAAAAGTCATAATTTTTGGTAAAAATCGTATTTTTTCATCATTTTAGCATAGAATATGCTTTTGCTATGGGTAGGTAATCTCGCGGAAAAACTGAAGAAATTTCGTCTCGCCGACTTTCAGACATTTTATCAGACTTGTTTGGACTTGAAAAGATTTTTAACTTTCCATTGACTTTTAGAAATTATATCACACTTTTTTGAAATTGGAAAATTTTTTAGATCTCCACTCACTTTGACACATTTTGCCAGACTTTTTTGGACTTGGAAAAAATCTTAGATTTCCACTGACTTTGAGAAATTAGGTGAGACTTTTTTAGGTGGTGAAAACTTTTAAATTAACAAAAGCATAATCTACGTTTCATAATTTCAGGGGTAATATAGAAATGACGGGGACTTTTTCATTTTCTAGTCCAAACCGTCAGTTTTGTCAAAATTGTCAATCTATGTCGAAATTGTGATTTCAAAGTAGAAATTGTCATTTCAAGGTAAAAATCGCAATGTTTGGTCCGAATCGTCATTTTTTGTAAAAATTGTCATCTCCAGGTAAAAACTATCATTTTTGGTCAAAATTGTCATTTCAAGGTAAAAATTGTAATTTTTTGTCAAATTCATCATTTTTGGTCAAAATCATCGTTTTTGGTCAAAATCACCATTTTTTGTCAAAATTGTAATTTTTTGGTCGAAATTGTCATTTCCAAGTAGAAATTGCCATTTTTGGTAAAGTCTGACAACATGTCTAAAAGGCACGAAACATGTCAGGGTTACGGACAGACAGACACGTTGTAGATTTTATATACATGGATGGATGAATTTTGTAAAAAGACATGAATGTATAGAGTTTGAGGGAAGCAAAGGGGAAAATTTTAATAGACGAGGTATTCAAAACTGAAAATTCACTACAGATACATCAGAATTAGGTAAAATTTTTGGATATTCATCATCTTTGTCGACTTACTAATTGTCCATTTTCAAGTTTATTAGTCGAATTTTCGACTTTTTAGTCGATTTGTCGTCTGCGGTGTGGGGGGGGGGTTGAACCTTGAAATTTTTTAAAACTTAACGAATCAAGAAGAAAGTACCTAATTCAAGTTCTTTTTGGAGAAAATGGATGAAAAAAGTACCTACGTACGAGTATAACCCGTTATACTGCCTGCCACTGGCATAAAGCCAAATATCCTATCAATGATTCAACGTTTTAAAAACTAATTATATTTCCATTTTTCACGTATTTTCTATTCCATTGGGAAATTCGTAGATCTAAATTTATTACATAGAACGAATGGTTTTTCATTTTTTCCAAAATGGTCGTAAAATGGAAATTATGCAAAAATCGTCATTTCAATCGAAACAATAGACATTCTCTCTTATACGCAATTCTCCATAATATTGAAATAAACGCAAATCATCGATGACTATCAATTGTGAAATCGGAAAATAACCTTCACATTGTAAGAGTACAACGTGTTTGACTTTGATGAAGCTGCGATAAAATAGATAAGAACTTTTGCACAGTAAACATCAATATATCAATAGTGAACGAGAGGAATAATAAATTTCTAGTTGAAAATCATACAATATGTACATATAGGACCGTATAACTGTGTACATACGTAAACGAGTAAATAATCATAACATTGAACATGAACGATATAAAATCTTTAAAATTTCACGTCCAATGCGTCCAAAGTATCCATATAGGCATTAGAAAAATGTAAACAAAACAATAGGTTAAATTTTCGCGACGCGTACCGTACGAGTTATTGAAAACAAATGACGTCAACCAAAAAAAACCGAATCGCAGTGGCGAGCAGAAAGTGAAAATAATAAACCTGTCGATTGATTCGTGATTCGATCAAACATCTGATCAGTTCAAGGTAGCCGAACAAACAAGTATGCAGACCTCCGACGAAAGGAGATTCACGTTGGTATATGGTATTGTTCGTTTGTTATGGAAAACTTCCTCATTAGGTGAATCCCGTACCTAACCTAACCGTCTACCGTTAAATTACGTTTAATTGCGATCAAGTGGAGCTGAATAACGTTTGGAAAAAACGAGGCGTCAGCGAATTATCACCGATATTGGTGTACAATGCGAGACCCCAAGTGGGCAGAATTTTAGCTTCCTGCAAAATATGATATTCCGATGCGTACCAACTACCAAGTTATCGGATTCATGTCATTGTCATTTTATTCTATTAATAGTTTAGATACATACATTGTACGAGGATTTTTCCTCTTTTTTTTTTGGTTATTCGATCGTGGGCATTTGTAACTATATATTATAGGATTTGTACCAGGAACCGTGCATCGCGTACGAAATTTCAATTTACATTATTTACCAGTTTATTTCGTTGGTACGTATATTTTTATGTGATATATTACGCATTTGAAGATTTCTAGCGTAATAGGTCGTTTTGGCAAAAGGAAATAAATAACTCGAAAGTATTAGCAGACTTGAAATTATGGGGAGTATTTTGATAGGTAGGTAATGATAGAATACATTCATGTGGAAAATTTTTCTACTCAAAATTCATCAAGATAAGACAACCATGTAAGGAAATCCCCCGGCATAAATCTTTAAAATTTCAGTTCGAAATTATGTAACCTTGCGTCGGATAATTGAAAAAACTGTAATTTTTGCCAAAACGTACAAACACATAGAGAATTTCCAATTAAGCATAGAAAAATAACTTTAAAATTTGCCACTAATAAGTGTATCTGTATACGTCTAGGTACGTAGCTCATTGTCAAAAATATTAACAATTGAAATATTACCAGGTACGTAAAATTAAATTGGTAGATTCCCCTCGGGAAGGTATATTTTTTGGTACAATGGTGCCTATTGTATGTAGATGTACGTACCTTATTTTTATTCCTATACCTATCAACTCGCCTACTTGGAAACTTATAATTTTGCTTAAAAATTTAAGTTCTATTTCTATTATAGAGGGTAGAACAATTTTACTGAGATAGATCATTTTCTACGTTTTTATAAAATTTGTCTTAGAATGAGGTGGGAGGGAGATAAATGTGATCAAAAGTGGTCCCTTCACCCTACTTCAAAACCAGGGCATAACCGAATAGCCGTCAATTTTTAATTAAAAATTCGACTAAAAATAAATGAAACAAAAGTAAAAAATTACAGTTTCGCAGGCGAATCCTTGTTTTTTCAAGTAAATCACTCTCTTGAAAAAGGGAGAAACTGACTTCTGTACCATTCATGGTATTACAAGATTTCTGAGAAAAACCTGTGGACAATCCCCCAGCTCCTCCTAATGGACCAATTTTGAAAATTTTTTCCCGAAATGTTTCTTTTGACATGAAGATATGTCATCAATAAGGTAATCAAGAATATGTGCTAATTTGTCTAAGTATATCCCGACCCAAAAATTAGACATTTTGAAAAAAAATGAAAAACACAATGTACATTTTTTATTGGACAAAAATTTTGAAAAAATAGCAACAAATATTCAACAAATTTTATAATAATATTTTCGGGAGAAAATGGAAAAAATACACGAAATCCAAAAAATTACTCCTTAAATACTTGAAATTTAAAAAACTGAATTGAATAAAATTCAAAAAATTTGAGAAAATTCAAAAACTTTCATTTTGGATAAGTATGAAGTTCGAAAAAATTGTTTAATAAATTCAAATAAAATCAGACAAAGTCTCAAAAAAAAATTTAAAACAAAATCCTAAAAATACTTTTTGACAAAATTTCAAAAATTCATGTTTTTACTTTTGAAGAAAATTCAAGGAAATTACCTAAATTTACACAAAATAATGAATAAATGTAATTGATTTTTTAAAAATTAGATTTTTAGTTTACAAAATGATAAAAAATATTGAATATTTGTTTTGGTCAAAATTTGCGATAATATTTTTTTTTGCTCGCGATGGGTAAGTATGTGAAAATATGTGTTTTCAAATTTCACCAGTTTCACCAGAGTGATGTGATTCGTTGAGAAATATTGCAACTTTTAAGCTAACTAGCTGCCAAATATGATATGTGAAAAAATACTTTTAGTTAACCCATCATTTCATTTCATCAAGCATCGAGGCACAAAAACTTTCACATTTGGGACAGAAAAAATCAGCCATTTTTTAAACATTTTTTTGAAAATGAACCCTTCTGGACAATCCACCAACCTCTCACAGTAGGACCGATTTTGACCATTTGAAGTTTTTTAATGGTAAGGTAACTCCGAAATTTCGTTATTTAATTTTTCCACATTTTTTTTCTTAGTGATTAAAATATTCCATTTCGAAGTTTTTCGTCGTCGAAAAATAAAGATAGGCTCATATGGCCTTAAAAAAGATGAGAGTCACAACCTCTCCTACTGAACCCATTCTGACAATTTTCTTTAAAAGTAGGGGGGGCGAGACTCACTAATTTTGTTATAATAAATTAATTTATTGAGCCCGATCGAAACGAAGATGAAAATTTTTTCAGAAAAAGGCATTTAAAAGGTGAAATTTCATAATTGTGTCCATTAAGTATTTGAATCGTTGGGAAAGTGGAGTTCAGACGTATTTTTCATGACAAATTTTAACCAAATACCTGGGTAAATCTTTTTTTCCATCATTAAGCGAACTTGTTCATTTTTATCAAATTGGAAAGAGTTACAGCTCCAAGTTAGTCATCGGGTGGGGGAGGGTAGGTATTCTTTCAAATTTTCAAACGCATTCTTTCTCTACGTCTTTCTTTTCTTTCATATAATTTTTTCTCATTTATTTTCACGTTTTTCGTAAATTTTTTTTTTTGTTTTCGTTTTTGCATCCCATGTTTACTTTAGTGGTGACTTGAGCTACATTGCTACAACCTCATGCAGCCACTGATTTACCAGGCATCAATTAACATTTCTGTAAATTTTCAACATTTCGTCAGCCTTTTCTTAACTTTTCAACGTGGAATTCGTACAGAGTTCGAATTAAAATGTCATATTGTGATATATTCTTGATATTTTACTTTGTAATATTATTGATTTTTCATCTTTTTTTTTTTTTTTTTTGAATTGTTCATCGCGTCATTTTTTATTGAAACTAAAATTATCTAGATTATAACTTTTATCATAATGTTTGATTTTGAGAAATTTTTCACATTGAAATTTCAGTTTTCAATACGTACTGTTTAAGTTTAAATTTTCATTCAAAATGTGACATTTTAAATTATTTTTGAAAATGTTTATTCTTATTTTTCTTCAAATTGGATACCACCTATCTATTTCAATAAATAGTAATTAAATACTTCAAAAAAATGAATAACCTCCCCTAAAAAACATTTCCATTATTTTCAAGCTTTTCCATCAAAGACAAAGCACCTTATTTTTTCAAACATAAAGTCACGTCTTTTTCTCTTTTCCTCTTTCTCCCTTCTTCAATTTAGATATAATAATATAAACAATCTTAATCGGATTTCCCCCAAAAAAAACGTAGGTAGGTAATTAGTATGCAAAAAATAAATGATCCGTTAACCACATAGTTTATCTTAGGCTATCATACATTGTCGATTAAATCCGAATATATCTGCATACTCGAGTAAAAACCACCGAATAAATTTTCGTAGTTTGACGTAAAAAAATATTGATTTTTTGAACTTGAAATTGATCAATGTTAAAGCGATCAAAAGGGTACCTATCCTGACGCTCATTTTGCTAATTAGAAAAAGGGCGTTGATAATGATACCAACTGATGCAACACTGTCTGCGAATCATTAAAATGAAAAAAAAAACTAAAATTTATCTTTCGCAGACTGATAAGTATACTCGTAAGAATTGATTGGAAGAAAATACACGCTAGTACATTGTAAATTTCTTAGAAGTCAAAACCCTACGTATAGAGAATTTATACGGTGAACAATTACATAGGTTTTGAAATAGAACTCATCAATAATGCGAAACGAAATGATGTATTGGCTGAAGAGACTCGGAGTCGAGTTAGCACGCGGTGTCGAAATCGAAGATTTGTTAAAATATGTAAAATGGAAAACGCACAAAGCGAGTAATAAAATAACAATAACCGAGCGCATATCGTGACAATAAAAAGAATTAATGAAATGTCGGAGTAAGTTGAACGCTGAATACCAAGGTCTTTTATCTAACTATACATCGTCAAACAAGGTTTTCATTAAGTTTTAAATGAAATTCTATAGAAAAGTTCTTTCAACGTTTGAACCTTTGCTTCGTATCTCATTCTCGGCGAAAGCTTTTTTTGTATATTCGATTATACGGTAAGTAGGTACATTTTAAATGAACATAGACAAAGGCAGAAGGCAAAAAGGTTGAAAAGTTGTAATGGTATAAACAAGTGGTGCTTATTTTAACCATACAATGACAACTGTTGGTTGGAAAAATGAAAAATACAAAACAGTCGTAAAATAGATAACAGACTCGAAATATATCGCAAGTTGCCGGCGGGCGTATATTAATAGGAGACGTAAACAGCCTAGTTAACTTATCTTGTTTCGGTATAGTTACTACTCGAAAGACAAAATACCTTAATTATGTTTTAAAACACAACAAATAGAATCGTCAACATGTTAATGGGATTAATTTCGTCAATTTATTGTACAAGGATTCCATAGTGGCCCATATGACCAAGCTACGTATATTTTGCGAAGCTATTACGATTATTTTTTCATTACGTTGCTGACTGCTTCCTATACCATTCCATTAGCATTTCGAAATTTATAAATACGTCGCGTAATTTTTTTTTTTACATGAAAATTAATTGGATGCGATAAGAACGAAAGCATTTACAAGAATTGTTGTCGAGTGAATACATAAATTCTATAATTTAAAGAAAAACATCATCGAGAAAAAAATTCTTTCGAGTTATCTTTTCTTAGGTTAACCAGAACGAGGGAAGATTTACTACGGTGTCTTTTTCAGATATCAAAGTGTAATTGCTTCTAGGCTTTTAACGATAGGATAACAATTTTCAATGTTTTTTTCATAAATCGCATCGTAGCTTGGGCGTTGATAATTTTATCGGTAGATAAATCAGGTGAAAATTGACACCGGTTTTTGTGAGTTATTAACCTCCACCTCGCCAGTGCAGCATTACGTGTACTTATCGAGTAACACGTTGATTAATCAGAGTGTGATTTATCCGATTTCATGAAATCATTCGTTTTCCCATTAAGTAAATACGTACACCTGTTGCGTAATTTTTTTTTGTTTTTTGTTGTCTCGTAAAGTGTGCAGAAGGAAGCTTGAATTGAAAGCAAGTGGGGAATTTTGAGTCGGAGAAAATATACAAGTTCGAATTGAAAAATTTGCAAAAGCTGAGATGATTTGTTTTTGGAAAAATTGAGAAAAAATTTCATTTGAGTTGGGAAATTGCAGATAGTGGAGAAGATTAACACTAAAAACCCCTCAAACCCGAACAAAATTGGTAGAAAAGGTTTTTTTTGGCTCGTTGTATCCTGAAAGATGTCCTCTAAAACATATCCAAAATCCGCTGAAATTCGTCCATCCCCGAACCTCGTTTTCGAAGCATTTTGTGGCACCCCAGCCCCCCCAAAATGAGTTGTAGTAAAAATGGCAAGTGAGGTGTCTAAAAGCATTGCAATTTAACGCCGAGTACGAATATCTCATTTAAATTACTTACTTACTTTTGTCCCAAATTCATAAATTTTACCTCACTTTTTGGGTTGAAATAACTTGAGACCCCCGAATAAATAATTTCCTATGCCCTTAAATTCCCAATCCCCTTCTATTCCTCTGGCCCAAAATTGAAAGGTGAATATAAGTATCGGCGTGTGGATGGAAAAAAAACCGTAATGGATAGCGACGACGAAGATTTGTATGGATTATTTATATTGTTTTTCGAAACGACGGGAGGGGAGAACGGAATGGAGGAAGAGGGGAAAAGAGAGGAGTGGGAATAATTAATTTGGCAATAACTCAAACTTATTCTAATCCAAAAATTGCTGTGAATAAATGATTTTTCAACATACCAGTTTCAGTTATTAATCTGAGGGGTGAGAGGAGAGGAGTGGAGGGGGGAGGAAGGGCAAAAGAACATGATTAATCTTGGGTCCTCAAGTAATTTTAACCCAAAAATTGTGATAATAGTGACGAATTTGAGGGAAAATTCTGAAAAAATACGTTTTTTGAAAATTGGGGCGCAGAAATTAAAAAAAGTCACCGTCATTTCCATACTACCCACAAAACTATGAAACATAGAATATGCTTTTGCAGATTGAAAATTTTTTACAGTCCAAAAAAGTCTCACGAATATTCCTCAAAATCAGTGGAAATCTGATAATTTTTCCAAGTCCAAAAAAGTCTGACATTATGTCTAAAAGTCAGCGTGACGAAATTTCGTGACGGAATTTTCCACGAGATCATTCCCCAAAGCAAAAGCATATCCTATGCTAAAACTGGTAATTTAAATGGTATATTCGTATTTGAGGTTAAATTTTAATGATTTTATGCACCTCACTTGCCATATTTATCGCAACTCATTTTAGGGGGCTGAGGCACCACAAAATGCTTCGAAAAAGGGGTTCGGGGGTAGACGGATTTTAGCGAATTTTGGATATGTTTTAGACAACACTTTTCTAAAAATTCTGAATTGTTTGTCTGACAAAATGTCTAGAAGTCAGCACCATCTCCGAAAATTTTCAAGTTCAAAAAATCAATGGAAATCTGAAGAGTTTTCAGAAATTTTCCAAATATTTTCTTAATTCGAAAAATCTAAATTATTGGTCTGACAAAATGGCTGAAAGCCAGCATGAAAAAGTCAATGAAAATCTGAAAATTTTTCAAATTCCAAACAGTTCTGCCAAATTGTCTAAAAGGCAATTTTCTAAGTTCGAAAAATCAAAATGGTTTGTTTGGCAAAATGTCTCAAAGTCAGCACTATTTCTGAAACTTTTCAAGTTCAAAAAATCAATGGAAATCCGAATCTTTTTCCAAGTCAGACAAATTCTGAAAAAATGTCTAAAACTCATCGTCAAGGCATTTTTTCAAGTTCATAAAGTTGACTTTTTTCAAGTCCAAAAATTAATTTGAGCTCTTAAAATTTTTTGAAGTGCAAATAAGCCTGACATAATGTTTGAAAGTAAATTTTTCAAGTAGAAAAAATCTAAATTGATGGAACTGAAAAGCGTAAACAATAAAAAATTGAAATTAAATGAAAAATCGAGCAGCAAATATTCAAAAAAACAGTTTTTATTTGAA
>FIZU01049435.1:0-15045 GCA_900064475.1 Pseudococcus longispinus
GTGTAAAGACGGAGGTGAGTGAACTATGGTAACGGGAAGACAGGTCGTAGTCAAATGTGTGTGTGTAGTGGTATATTAGCGAATCCCTTTCGCGCACGCGTTGAATGCATCAGTTTATGTAATTTGTATCATTGTGTGTGAGTGGTGATTTTTTTGTGAGAACGTCGCATCGCGTTGCATCTATCATAGGAGAATAATTTCTTATTTTCAATAGGGACATGGCACATCATGGCGGAGCCTATCTATTTTTATTCTTATCGTTTTGGAGGTACTTTTCTTTTATTGGAAACAGTGTTAATTCAATATAAATTACATCTTCTTGATGTTGAGTGTCTTCCTTTCTCAGTTTTCTTTCATGTTTTATCATTTTTATGAATAAAAAACTATGCTAAAGCGTAATTTACACTAACTGTTACTATGAAAACAAAGGTACCCCCAAAACGATAAGAAATAAAAACGATCTGCGAAAACAACCTTTGTCAGGTACTTGAAGTACACGACGGAGGTTGTTTCCATTGATCACTTTTGATGTAAACAGAGCCGCCGCCATGATATGCCATGTCCCTATCGCGAATTATATTTTTGAAGAGCCGTCGTGATTAGATTTTTATTACGACGACCAAATGGCGACTATATGACCAAAAATTAGGAAATGAGTTCGTTGGATCAAGTTTTTTTGAAAAAAGTGAAATGACCAATTCTATTGGAAATTTTGCGAGCAACAATTTTCGTTATGATCATTCACTTTAAAAATCTCATTTTTTATCGGATTATATGAAAAATTCCGCCCAAGAAAATATTCACGAGAAAAATTTCTTAATTTCCAACATGTTTTTGAAGAATTATCTAACCTGTGTGCTGGAAATGGGCGAAAAATTTTATTTTTATTGATTTCTAATTGAATATAATTTTACAAGCTGTCGTAATTTCTTGAAATATTTTAGTCAGAATCACTGTTTGGAGCAGTATCTTAGGCAGTCATTCATTCAAGGGAAGGGGAAGGAACTTGATCAAAAAATTTGATTTCATGTATTGAGCCCAAATGAAGAAAAAAGCGTAAAATGTTGCAGTAAAAAATCCAACTAAGCCCCCTAGAAAAATAATAGCTCTTTTAGCAAAAAAAGAATTTTAAGTTCTACAATTTTCATCCCTTCGATTTTCTTTGTACAACTCTTAGTTTGGTCAGAAAATCCATGTTTGTAGAAAATTTACATTCAATGCTATTTTTTGTTTCTTTCTTCATTTTTAAAACCATCCACTCTGTACGTTTCCTATCAACATGATTTTTTTGGCCAAACTAAGAGTGGTGGATGAGTGCTACAAAAAAATGTCAAGGATGAAAATTGTACTTATAAATACCTACCTTCGAATTCTCTTCGATAAGCTACTAGTTTTTTTTTATAGGAGACTTGTTTTTCAAGATTTTTTGCAGCCCCCGTTGTTTCATTTTTGAAATTGTTATCGACTTGGTAAGTTTTCCATAAACATAAATGATTTTTAGGCCAAACTAAGGGAAGGGTGCTCCAAAAAAATGGAAGGCGTGAAAATTGTAGGGCTTGAGATTCTTTTTGTACTATAAGCTATTATTTTTTACTAGGGGTTAGTTTTTGAGATTTTTGCAGGTCAACTTTTTTTTAATTTTCAAAACAATTGACCTTACTCATTTTGATCAGAATTCTGACTGTTTCACTCATTTTGCCAAAAATTCTAATTTCGAAAAACTTGGTGCGGGGTGTGATAGTGTGACGATCTGATCCAGGACAGCAGAGAAAAATAGGTCTAAGTTCAGTTTTTATTCAACAAAATTCAGATTGTAGTCAGAAAGTTTCTGTCTCAATGAAATACAATTTCTTCTACTTGGAAGCTGAATTTTTCAACCGAAATTATTCAGGTATACAAACACATGAATTATTAGGTACAATCTCTAGGTTCAGATAACAATAGATTGAATCCTAATCGATTTTTTTCACTGAAATATCTCTATTTTTCAAGGAGAATTACAATTTTTCCGACTGAACCCAAAGTTTTCCAACTTCAACTCAGATTTTTCAACTAATACTAAAAATTTTCAAATATATGGGGGAGCTGTACCCCGCTCTCTGTTTGGTTCGGTCCTGGGATAGATGCGTTGAAAAATGTTTAAGAAAAAATTGAATAATTGGATACAAATTTGGAATGAGTATTATACTCACACATATTCCTGAAAGAATGAAAAACATTACAAATTTACGAAGTATTTAGTTCGTGTACCTAGGGAATATAAGGAAATTTCGCAACTGAGACAAAAAAGAAAAATAATTGTATTCAAGTGCAATATGCATAAGCAAATGAATAGAATATGTTAACTTAGAATATACGACACAAATGATATTTAAAAAAATCATGCAAAAGCATTGACTAGAAACAATATTTACGTACATTCAATGTGAAAAAAAAGGATTGTATTTACATTCATGCATAGAGGAATCTGTTAGAAAAATGGTCACGTAAAAATATCGCATAAATGATAGCAAAAACAAAATCATGCGAAAGCATTGACTGTAAACAATATTTAAATACAATTAAAAAAAAAAGGAATTGTATTTACATTCATGCATATGAGAATCTGTTAGAAAAATGGTCACTTAAAAATATCGCGCAGCAAATAATAACAAAAAAAAAATCATGCGAAAGCATTGATTGAAAACAATATTTACATACAATCTGAAAAAAAAGGAATTATATTCATATATTATTATAGAATGACATGCATCGCGCAAATGATATTAAAAAAAATCATCCGCAAGCATTGCTGAAAAAAATATTTACACACAAAGAAAAAAAATGAACTTATCCCCAAAAGTAAGTAGGTGATAGGTATGCACCTTCAAACTAAACAGAACGTAATCGCCCTCGCCTATGCAACAAAAATTGAATATACAAAATGGCAAAGATGCACGCTGTAATCACAAATAATCATAATAAGAAAGAACAACATAATACAGTAAGGTAACACCATATGGTAATTTTAGCTATTTTTAACATAATTTCAAATATTTTCGTAATTTTCATGATAATTTTATCAGATTGCGTGCTTTTTCTCACAATTTTAACGATCTGTCAACAAACATACATGACATTTTAATTTTTTCTAGTTACAGAACGTTTTTTCATCATTACAACAATTTTTACAACATTTAAAACATCTTTGATGCGGTTTTAGGTAGAGGAGAATGTAGATTAGATACGAATATAGAATACTAATACTTTTCAGTCTGTAAAGAATGCAATGTGGCAGATCTTCAACGAGCTACTTTTTTTCATTTATACAAGCACATTCAGGCCTTTACCAACCTCCGTGGTTGATTTGTCTTTGTTAAATTTGATTTTTATTCACCAAAATGGACTTTTTCAAGAAACCCCACCATTTTCAAAAAAAAAAAAAAAAAATGAACAAAATAATGTTATTGTTCTCGCATTGAAAATAAATAATATTTATATTTTCTTTCAATTTTTGGTATTTTTTTAGGTATTCCATTTTCGTATTTTAACTCAAAAAATCAAGAAAATGAACTTTATTTAGAAAACCTTCCATTTCCAAAAAAAATTATAAATAAAAATGTTAACAAAAACCATTTAAAAGTAGGCAAAATTTACTATCTTTCTATGGATTTACTTCATTTTCCATTTCATCTGATAGTAGAGATATAATGTTATGCATGAAAGTATTCCATATTCGTATCTTCTTCTCCATTCTTAAGACACTTGGAAATTTTTCCAAGTATTTATTGATTGAATATTGAAGTTATTTGATGTCACACAGTGAAAATTTCTTCAGATAGGCTTTGCTTTTAGTATTCGACAGATTTGTGTTTTTTCATTTTTGAAAAACAATTTTCTTGATTTATGTATAAAATAGGCTCTCTATGGAAAATTTTCCAATAGGTACGTTAGGTTGTAAAAGAAAAAATTCACCTGGCGTATCATTGGTTAATTTTGTCGCTGGTTGAAAGGCATAAGTATTCGTCGATTCGAGTACTGTTTTCTTTCGTTCCCTAGAGTTTGATTGAAATACTATGAGAGTCTGTGTGTTGCCGGTGTAAGAAAATATTTATCGAACGATGTATCAGTGTTTTGTTAACACGCTACAGAAATATTTAATTTCGCGACAGATGTTCGTTTTTGGGGCTTTTCTCCCTTTAACGGTTTGTCCAAATTTTTGAGTGTTTTTTGCTCTGTTGAGCAAGCAAGGAGTTTAATTCAGTATGTCGTTTGTTTGCTTTTTCTAGAGAAAATTGCTGAGATTTGATTGGTTGACTTTCAGTACTTCGCGATGCATGAGATATTGAGAGTATAAATTACTGCCAAAAAATATGATGCTTTTAGATGAGCTGGATTTCATTCAATTACTCAATGTTTGAATTGAAAAATCGATACTTTTTATTGATTTCAGCATTGAAAAATATCGACCTGAAATGCTAATTTAATTAACTCGAAAAAAATTAACCGATATACCTACTTACTTGACGAGCTTTCTAAATAGTAATTGAAAATTCCTGTAAAAATTGGCATAAAACTATAATTTCTTGCACCTCCTCGCGAGTAGGTGCAGATTTTGTTCCATGTCTTTCGGTATCCCAAGTTCTTGAATTCTTTTGATGCCAATATCCAGGGACGAAATTGAAAGTGGTGAGTGTGAGAGCATACTCTCCAATTGAAAAAACTACAACTTTTCGATGAACTCAGAAAAATTATATAGCTTTTTCCTATGTTTCCTTATCAGTCATCACTCATCACTATCTGGTTTTTCGACATAATTTCCAAATAATAATTCACATGACTATTTTTTCTTTCAATAGATCGGATTTTCTTTCACTTTCTCATTTTTTATTCAACGTTTTTTTTTACCTGCATTGCTCCCCGATGACCAAGCATTTTTTATTCTCGGTCGAACGAACCGTAAATCTAAAATCTGTCTTTATAATATTGCCACTTTGAACGAAGTGTTTCTGTATAACTATAGGAAAACAGTTACCCCCTAATTTTTTTGTCTCTAAAGTTATCGTGGACCTTCATTTCACGAATAATTTTCTTAACACTTTGCTCTCCAAATTCACTCAGATTGTGGACTAATTTTATGATTTCTTGATTAAATTTTTGTGGATTTTCATCACACAGTTTGCAATACATATTATAAATGATAGTTTTCTCCTTTTAGCAACTGTTACCTTTCTTATGTTTCATTACTTCGAATTCAGATAAGAAAGACTAAGACAAAGTACTTGCTCCTTCATTCATGCTGAATATTGCACCAGATGAACACGACAAAAACGTGGAGGAATTTAAAATGGTGTCACTCATTTTTTCATAAAGAGCGTAGCCGGGTTGATATGGGTGATTTGTCCCTGAGCAGTGAATTTTAAATTTTCCACTGGAGGTTGGTCCTTACGGAATAAAACTCCAGTGACGAAATTTTCAGCTCGATATCTCAACCCTAACCCATTCTGGAGTGTTGAATGTGTATTTTCGTTGAAAATTTATTTTTGGCAGTTTTCAACCGAATTTTTTCAAACTTGCGAGGATAGTAGACAGTACCAAAGTGAATTTTTTGGAATCTTTTGAAAAAAAATTTACAACACGGTCAAATAGGCATTTTACACCTTCTGAGAACCATTTTGGTAACCCCTTTCAGAGATGCAATTCTGAAAAAAAAATATTAAGTACATTGGTGTTGATGTACAACCTCATATTTTTGTAGAACTCATGATATCGTGGTGTGTCATCTTGAAAAATGCAAAAAACCGATTTTTTCGTCCACCCCTCTCCCCTCCCCTAAATGGACCATATATCATTAATGACACGAAAATACACCAACCTGCATTTAAACCCCAAATTCGTTCATTTTCCTCAATATTTTTTAAAATATCCGAATGACGCCATTTTGGAAACTCACAATCTCTTCAAAATGAGGTAGGGACATAAAAATCATGTTTGAACTCGTTTCAAGTCGATATACATCATATATTGTAATTTCATCAAAATCGAGAAACTTTGATTTCTTTTCAACTTATTTCCTGTAATACCTATTTTCTTAAGTCAAAAATACTCAATTTTTGAAAAAGAGCAAAAAAAATCAAAATTCCTTGATTTTGCTGAAATTGCAATATATGGCAGAGGTCGACTTAAAACAAGTCCAGACATGATTTTAGGCTCCTAGGTCATCTTGAAGAAGTCTTGGGTCCTCAAAATGGTGCCATTCGAGCATTTCTAAAGAAGATAGGAAAAAAGTAAAAAAATGAACGAACTTGGTCTAAATGCAGGTTGATGGTGCATTTAGATGTCATTTCAGTTTTTTGCGTTTTTGAAAATGATGCACCACGATATCAGGTTCTGCAAAAATATGAGGTTGCACATCTAGACTAGGTACACAATATTTTTTTTTCAGAATTGCATCTCTAAAAGGGGTTACCCAAATGGCCGGTAAAAAGCTTAAAATGTCATTTTCATTTTGAAAAGGTGCTCGAAATTTTTTTTCAAAAAATTCCACAAATTACCCTTGATACCGTCTACTATCCCTGCAAGTTTGAAAAAATGTGTTCAAAAATTGCCAAAAATAGAAATTTTAACGAAAATCCACATTTATTCCCTCCAGAAGAGGCTAAGGTTGATATTGAGGTAAAGATTTTGTCGCGGGGGTTTTAGACCATAAGGACCAACTTCCGTTCGATAATTTCAAATTCGGTGCTCAGGGTCAAATACCCCTATAAACCCGGCTACGCTCTCAGAGAAACGAAAGTGCTGAATTTTGATTTGTAAATTTTAGATACCCTGTAATAAGGATGTTACTCTGATCGAAAAACAGAAAAAGATTTGAACAAATTGTAAAGGTCACTTTCTGCTTGGATTTCTGCTGATCATCCTTCCTTTCTCTAGCACGAGGTGTTTTGCGAGTAGGGAAAAATTAGACAACTAAGTTATAAAATAATTTGTACACAATTTTCACACCCATTTTTACGTTTTTATCGACTTCGATGGACATGGAATTTCATCCGTGGGATGATTAAAAGTATAAAAGAATCTTCCGAATCGAATATTCATTGAAAATTAACCTATAATAATCGAAATAATTCCAAAAATCGGACCTACAACCCGATAAGCTACACCCACATCCACAGGTTAATGCAACTTATACCCCCACCCATATCGATTCTCATCCGATACTTCACCGAGAATCGATCGATTTTGGGGTAAAAATCCTCCGCGAATGAGTTGTATTCGACGATCTCGAACACCGCTTTTCCATCTGGTCGAAGCTCGGCGTGAAAATAAATTCGTCGGAAAGCTCGAGCCGGTAATATTATCGCCATCGACGCTTGGTAATTCGTCGAATATCGTATACCCTCTAAAAGCTATTTAATAAACGTACAGCAAGCACTTAGGATACACCGCACACGTCTCGCTATCGTATTATAAATTTAACAACGGTCTTGGTTCGTGCTGCGTTGCTTGCGCCTGCCTGTTTCAAAGCGCCTAATAAAATCAACAGGCTTTACTCTGACTACGTCGCCGCTCACGCTACGTACCATATTAACTGGCACATCGGAGCCACCGACTCGATTAATCACGCTCGTAAAATTCTCGGTGATTTTTCGAGTACACAAAATTTTTACCCCTTTCATCGTCCATCCATTGTTCATCGACTCGGGACCGAGAGGTGGAAAAAACCAAACAAAGTGAATATTCTAATACACGAGCGATAGAATGAGAAAGACTGGGACGGTAAAGGGGCAGGCGACGCGGCGAGTAAATTAAACAAACTACGCTCGCAGCTTTCGCCCGTGTACCGATACAAACAAAAAGGAAAGTTAATCAAGCCAAAATGTAAACAGGAAAGTAGACGAAAATAAATAGTCGATTCTTTTTTTTTGCACCCCTCTTGCCAACTTTAGAGCACTTTCGCGTTATATATTTTTTTCCAAAACAATTTCGTTTAATTGGCGCTTTTCATCACTTTCAACGAGTATACTACTCGAGAGTCGTCGTGTAGATTTAAAAACTCGTCGACGTTCCGGCCACGTTGTATTTAATTGTTCGCAAAGCCAATCGTTTACCGTCCCCTCCTCCTGTCACTTTTACTTTCGCTACTCGAGCAATAATATTATTCCAACGTATCAAACTTTTTACAAACGATGTAAAAGTTTTACTTTTTCTTTCGTCCTTTACACACTGCAGAGAGAACGTTAAATCGTATAAAAAATAAATATCTCTAAATAACTTTAATCTTTCGTTTCGAATTACCCTTTTTGGCTGCTTTTTCTTATACTTCAACAACTTGTGTATACGAGTTCTCTTAACTCGAGAATGATTGTACATAAAGGTGTATCAAAGGGTAAAAAAACTTGTTCAATCGAATCCCCTTTCGTAGAAAGAGGAATATTTGAGTGTGACGTGGAAAAAACTGAAACCGAAACATGAAGTAAATTTAGAATTTACTGTGCGACTGGGTCATTGAAAATTACAAGCATCGTTATTGGTTACACTCTGAGTAGCTTGGTTATTTTTTTCATGATTTTCAAGTTGAAAAAATCAAAAGGGGTAACGGCCCGGTTTTTTTACCCCTACAAATTTCTTAAAAATTCTCTTCCTTGTACTAGATAACGATTTGACAACATATCTAACGATTAACATGACTATTCCTCGATACAATAGACTTGGAGAAACAATTCCCATTGTTTGATTTATGACACAAAGACTTTTTTTTTCGATGTTCCATGTTTCTACTGATTTTCTTAAGAAATCGCTAAGGAAATGTGGGTTCATTCTTATGAGTTAGACTAATTGGTTTTTATTGGGATATTTTCATAAGTACACCAATCAATTCTATGATCTCTAAGCTACAGAGTGAAGTAATTATTCTTCATCAGAACATTTTCAGTAACTAAATTAAGGGGTAAAAAATTGAAAGGCATTCTACTACACGTTTTCAGTTTTTTTCATCGCGTTAAAAAAATAACGAACCACTACTACGAGTGTAAGCAAGTTCTCTAATTTTTTTCAAATTCCCTGCGATCGAGAGGTTAAAAGCGATTTTATGATTTGATTCGTAATCTAGGAAAAACGTAGTTTCATTTTTCGAGCCTCACTTTTTCCTAGCCCCCCTCCCATTGAAAAAATTTATTTCTGTACGTAACGTCTCAATTGAAAAATTTTTCAAACAAGAGTTGTAGATTGAGATCTTGGAAATAATTTTGGTTATTACAAAAATTTCGATTGCACCCCTCCCACCTCTTCAATTTTGCATGGTACGTAATTTTGAATGTTGGTATGAAATGATCTTTTCTGAGATGTTTCGCTGTAGTCGGAAACACGGCGTATTTAAAAGGAAAAATCCCCTCCGACTGAAGCATACGCTTGGTCAGAATTCACCTAAACTCACTACCAATACTGAGATACCCTACCAAAAAAACAACGCAGTGCACTTTTTTACATACTATAATTCGACGCCTATATTGCACTACTCATCGTACAACCACTAATAACATATGAAGGTAAAATATAAAGAACAACATTACATGAGCACGTATTAAACAATATTTACAACATCTGGAAAAACGAACACTCGAAGAATGGACACGTGACTAGATTACAATACCATTTACCGGACTTTGTCCTTTCGTAGTCAATACTGGACTTTTCCAAACCCAAAGCAATCTGATACCAAAATGTAGAATCTGTCTATCGACGTTCAGACTTGCTTAAACACCGAGACTGACTTTTTTCGCGTCTCCGGGGGTACCAAAACGTGCTAAAATTTTACATTCTCTAATGACTCGCATTTAAACCACAAATTCAAAAAACTTCAAACAGAAACTTACCCGGAAATTGTCCGGCGGCAACTCAGGCAAAATATGATTCCGCAATACACAATAATTAATGTGTCACAAAACAACGTGAAATTCAAAGTAGTTCGTCTTTGGACGCATCAAGTCGTATGTAATGTACTTTTCTGGCGCCGAACCATTTCCTGGTTTGTTTCTTATCTTTTCCCAATTTCCACCTTTCTTCCCTTCCCGTGAATCGTCTAATCGTCGGTACCTATTTCGATCGTTCTGAACGCGTTCTCTGTCTTACAATATTTCAATCGCTCATCTGACAGTTCTACTAGCGAGTTTCGTATGTGTCCAAATCGCTCATTCAGGGTCATGCTCCTCGTGGCTCGCCTCACTTTCGTTTCTTTTTCATCTACATGAAAGTCTCCCCATTTCTGAATTAAGTTTACAACGTTACTACAGAATTTGACAACTTGTGTAATTTCTTTAGTACGTAGGCCTAAACTCCATCATTACTTCGGACTTGAATTTTTTTTGGAAGAATTCAATTACGATGCCTGAGAATTCCAGTCAGTGGCGATACCTATTTCAGCTAAAATGAATCAGCTCCTTAATTTTTCAATACGATTAGTTGGTTACCTCGAAAATGTTTCGTTGATCGTTCTAAAATACCGCATGTACGACTCGATTTCGATACCGTTGAAATATGTATTGAATATTCTAGGAAAATATGTATAATTAATTAGTCTGGATGGATAAAGAGACGGTGAGAGGGTGAAGCTATGGTACATAATATCAAACACCTCATTCTACGGTCGCACGCCAAATAAGTATGATTACTGGTTGATTCGCACTTTGGCAATAACGAAGGGGGCACGTATATAATTCGAATACACCAGATACAAAACCCGATAAACGAAATACATTCGTAAAATTAAAACCCTCTACTGCGTTTTAGCGATAAACGCCCCGTAATTAATATTTTAACCCGAATGCGACGAAATTTTCACACAAATGTCGGGTATTTGCATGATTTCTCGTCGTAGTCGTCAGCTTTTGGCGTCTTTCTCCCTCGTCCACCGTTGAATTTGTCGAGTCGACGAGTAATAATCGCTACGTTTTAAGCTTTCACGGTCCCGAACCATTTTCGGGGAATATAAACATTGGTTATTTTGAAAAAATTAGTATACGATGGGGAAAAATTTTCGACTTTTGTTGGTGTGCATGTGATAACAATTACAATTATTTCGTCGTTATCAACGATTTCTCCGGTTTCAGCTGGGTATGGCGATGGAATTTCTTCCTAGAGATAGAATGCGAATACAAGTCATTAAAGCTGGTTGGATTTTCTTCGTCATTAATTCCATTCGTTTATTTGCAAAATGTACGTATTTGTACATGCGTCCGTTATACAGAATGGGACGTTGGTTTTTTTTTTTGGAAATTCAGTCCAGCAGTCATTTGGTGTAATATTTAAAGAGGTGTGGAGAATTTGGGAAAAAATTTCGGAAATTACTTTTTTTTTATAGATGAGAGGTGGATTCGAGCAGCTTAAATTAAAAAAAGAAATGATTCTCGACTCTTCTGACTTGTGGCCCGAGCAAAGTGAAAGTAGGTAGATGATCACAAACTACTCGCTGATCATGGATCATTTTTCGCTTGCTAGTTGCAGTAAAAATTTTGTCACCGGAGTTTTAGACCATAAGGTCCAACTTCCCCCGGATAATTTGAAATTCGGTGCTCAGGGCCAAATCACTCAGATAAACCTGGCTATGCTCTTTGTCTGAAGTAATGAAATTTTCATTCGGATTCTTCATACGTAGACTAATGTTGACATCTGTATAGTACCGGATAATGCGAACTTCATTTCAGCGTATCAAAGTCATCTGATTTTTCACCCCTTCCCCTGCCTCACATTTTGGTCCTTTCAATAAAAATAGACAACACATTCGTCACATATTTAAAAACCGTTTCGAAAAAACGAATACTTGGCTGACTATTGATAAACATTTCCTAGCTTTTTCAAGACTCCAGTGCGTCATCTTTCATACATGTTATAAAACTATCTCGCGAATTCGTAATTAAACCGTCGTTCTGTTCGAGCGAATTCAAATCCACAAAGGAACAAACTCCAGTACGAGTACCAGTACAATTTCTGTAACGAAGACGAATACTCGATATATCGATAAGTTGGCGAACACTTCGCGAGTTTTATTTCTTCATTGCATTCGTGATAGAAACTTTTCGTACGCTAAGGCAGGCGCCGCCGGAACAGCGTACCGGTAAAACTAAAAATCTACAATTTAAATGAATGAAATAAAATCAGCGAATAGTTAACATTACACGGTAACTTTGCCCGGATACGCTCACACATACACAGATAACTTATCCATGGTTGAGAAGCTGAAACAGTGTAAGGGCGAAGAAGGGCTTGTTAAATTATTTTTCGCTGATCGAAGATGTGTATACAGAGTGGTGGAAAGAAGAGGAGCTTTTCCAGTTTGCATTCGCGACGTTGGATTTTTTTTCCTAACGTGTCGAAGTGTAACTCGACCTCGCGAGTTGTTCGTTGGCTCGAATAAAATTTGTTTTCGAGTTTGCACGCGAACCCCTTCACCTCGTCGCGTTCTCTTCTCTTCATTAACGAAGATTCCGATTCAGAAATCATCCTCATTAGACGTTTTATATATATACATAGTATTCATCTAAAGTAAACAGTTTATGTAATTTCCAGTTCATGCCCTCGTCTTTTCACTAGGTACCTTTTGCTATCGCTGGTTGTCTTTGGCATGCCCTTTACCGTCATTTCCTATTCTGAAAATTCCCAGTTGTTCGATTGTTTCTTGCTCGACGTTGTTGGCATTCCTCGACTCTATGAATAATAAAATCAACTTTCGTAACCGAAAACATTACCATACGCGTAAAATACCAGCCCCCGTACCTTTCACTTACGCATCTCGAAGTTCCCCCTTCCTTCCACTGAATCGAGCCACCCTTAGCGGCATCATTCGCGACTTTCAAAAAGCCTTCGCGTTTTCGACTAATTTTACGCATAGTTCCCGATATTCTATGTACGTATTATAATTATATCACTCCGGAGCTTCCTCTTTTCCATTCTTCGGCAGCTATTCTACGAGTTCATTTTATTAAAAGCTATTCCCTTCTCTTGTCTCTCGACTGTTAATGATTTTCGTTTAGTAGCTGCCGCTTCAGCGCTCGGTTCGGCAATCGTTGCCAGCCTTCGTTATATGTATTTGCAAATACTCGTAGTACTCGAATCAAGGACCTGCTTTTAAGCTCCGGTAAAATGAATTTCCCGGGTTCAAAAATCCAAACAACCGACGTTCGAGGATTTAATTTTAATTTCCCCTCTTTCCATTTTCATCCTGTCCCAAATTTTATACTTTTATCAATACTCGTACAAACATACAACGTTCTCCACCTTGCTTCATCTACGAGCGTCGACACGTGAAATCTCATCGCATCGCGTTCCTAAACACATAAAAATCGCACCGACAAAACCATTTATTCGCCGGAGTTGAAATTTCGACTTACATGGAACATAAATATACTACCTGCGCTTCTCATCCTCCTCCCCGCCGTTGAACTTTGCTGCCTCGCCTCGTCGATGAAAAACCTTCATAAATTTTTCATTACGTTCGAATATGCATAAGGCTTTACAGCCGTGTTTTACCGTCTGGCATCATTCGCAATCTATATCACTTTCTTGCCTCTTTTATTTCATCTACCCTTCGGCTCGTCCCGTCCCGTCCCGTCCCTTCACCAGCCTCCATTCTTTTCACAATAACTAAACGACACGACAGCTAGAATTTCATATGAAAAATGTAGTGTGTACTCGTATTATAGCTGTGTCCCCCATCTCGATATACTCTATAACTTCATTCCATACAGCGAGATATAATACCATCGGCAGCAGATTTTCATATATCGTCTTCTAGGATCGCGTATGCACGAAGATATACTACACGTGTAGGGATGCTAGGTAAGGGGTAGCTGGGTACCAACATATTCTGCAAAGGTTATTTACGACTCGCGCAGATAGCGCTGATAATAAACAATAGGATATTAGCTGAAATAAGATGGAAATGTGCCAGCTAAAGGTTAAAAACACGGATTATAGTCGTGTTTTCTTTTCAACCCTTGTTCTGGCGCTCAACAGCTTGCACAGTTTGGTGTAAAGTCGAAAAATGCTGAACGAATCGTACCTAATATAGAGGAAATATATGTAACATTATTTGTACTCCTACGAAGTGTACTATGGGTCAATGTCTGAACTTGTCTATCACTTACGGCTTCATATTGTAATTTTTTCGATAGTGATTGTATAACTTCGTCGAAGTTCTATTTGTATTTCACGAATAGGCTGATCGAGACGTTATGTTTTTGTGTTCAAAAAGAAAAACTCGATCATCTTGAAAGAAACTCTCGTCAGGTCCTTGATCCAATTCCAATGATAATGGTTCGACAGGATGTCCAACAGGTCATGAAAGCCATGGAAAAGTCATGGATTATGCCTAAAAAATTACAACGTAATAGAAAAGTAATGGATTTTCGACTTTTTATGGAGGAAAATTTAGATTGGGTTTTGATTTGAATATTTATAAATGTGTTCTTTGGAATTTTTTCTCGTTACTGAGGACAGGGTGTTTAACAGATGCTGAAAATGCTGAAAATATCCTGCATTTCACAAAGTGCTGCTAAAAGTCGAAAAATTACTGTAAAAGTGCTGAATTCAGCTCAAAAGTCCTCTCTTTTATGTTGAAATTCTTTCAGTAGGTAGTTATTTTTAAAGAAATTTCAGTTTTTGAATTCCGTTTTATGCAAAAATTTTCGTCCTCGGTTCGCTCAGGCTCTGAGACCGTGTTTTGTTATAGTTTTTTAAATCATTTCGTTTTTATAATTTTTGTTAATTTTAATAGTATTCGTGCATTCTTTCCTTCACCTAACTCCATTCGTTATCTCCCCTTTTCATTGCATCTCCTTATACAGTCATATCTTTTCCTATTTCCCCTACAATCACCTGTTTTCCATATTGCCATTTTACTTCGTTATCCTTTCCCCTCCTTGCACTGTCCTTATCAAAAGGTATGATTTTTGTATTCCGAAAGAGTTTGATAATTTATAATTTTGATATTGCTTTTACCTCCTTGAAACGAGGTTTTCTGTTTTTCATGATTTTTATGTTGAGAGATTTTGAATTTGAATTCGATTGATT
>FIZU01049440.1:0-20788 GCA_900064475.1 Pseudococcus longispinus
GGGGCCGAATGAAAATTTGCTGAACTTTTTTGTGTTGTAGTTTTATTATTATGATATGATGGTTAAATTTTGTCGTAAATTTCGTTCGGAAAGCAAAAATTGGCCATTTTTGGGCACGATGTGATACCAAAAAAGTGAAATGAAAAAAAACAATGGTTCCGGGAAGAATTTCATGGAACTATTTGGTCAAGTTTTCGAATAATACAATATGCAGTGGTCCAGAAGATCCCCCTCTCATTAAAAACTAAAATTCAATATCTCAAAACAAAATATCCCCAAAAAACGTGAAATATAAATACCTACTACATAACATTCGGTCTTAGAATCCGAAATTGGCAAAAATCTACATATCTAATCAACATCCAATCTACGTCTTCACGATAAATCAATCTCTTACACACTCGTAATTGAAGAATTTTTCTAAAATATCACATTTCTTTGACCAAAAATCATCTTCAACTCATCATTTTCAAGAAAGGATAAAATAAAATCAATAATTTTCTCATTCACACATTTTCTAACGATCGCCTCATCGTGATAGATTAGTTGAAAAATAATGTTGAAACAAAGCGCAGCCAAGGTAGCTTTCACTATCACTTACTGTCATAAAATTGACGAAATTCGAAAGAATTGAAGAAATTGGTAAATATCAATCGTAGTTTTTTTTTTAAAACAAATGCATCATTTTGCCGAAGGAAACACTTTGGAATTTTGGTACGTTCATTAAAATTTTCCTCCAGTTGTGGCGGCAGCATAATGCAAAAAAATGAAAACCCCTAAAAAGAAAGAGAAAAACGGACTGATGCCGTACCCAGCAACTTCTCTCTTTTCATCAATAACAAGTGCGCGAGTTAAAATAACTACCGCGATTAAATTACCGTGCGAAAAGTAATTTCGCTGAAAAAAAAAACATTTCGCGTCGTTCAATCGGAAACGCTTGGCAAAATAACTACATCAAAGAGAACAAAAAATTTTCTGCGAATGCTAAAGGGTCGATCGTCGGATCCTTTTTGCAGCCATAATGCTCGTCCAGACACCCCGCATTCTGTCACTAAAAGCTTACGTCGTAAATGTACTGGTCAAACAATACCCTTTTCTGTAGTAATTGGGCTAAATAAAGTCGAATTTTTCCAATTCACCACTATCACTCGACTGTAGTGTGCGATATTTAGCCAATAAAGTATACTTATCCGTACGTTAGATGTCAACCGAAGCGAAGATGCAAGTTTTTCTATAAATTTTCTGGACTCGACAGACGCAGCCGCAGGGTGTTCAAAATTCAATTAAAACGAACGATCGAAATTAAAAACCATCTTGAACATGACAAGAAAATATGTCGCGAAAAGTTACCACGAGTAAGTATACGAGAATGAAAAAATACCACAACGAAAGGATCTCTTTCTTTTTATTTTACGTCTATTTTTTGTAGCAATAATGAAAAAATGGCAATTAAAATTGACGCAGAAGGTGACAAATTTATATAAAAACGAAACTCAGCATCGTGATTTCTTTTTTGCGATGATGGCCGGCGATAGTAACGCTGGCGGATCGCTTAGTGAGATAAAATTGTTACGACGTTGGCGAAATGGATATTACGAGTAGAATACGAGGTGGTAAATGGTATTTGATGCCGTGTCACAAGCAGGAGTTTAGATAAAAGTTGACAAAGTTCCCAAACAAGGGTGACTAATGCCAGTACTCGTTCTGGTTGGAAGAATTTGATTCGACAGGGTTTATTTTCTATTCAAGTACGAAGTGAGACTCCGTGAAAGGTATAAAAGCATTGCGAATGTTGTATAGTCGTGATAAACTCCTTCCACTGTTCCGTTTCCCTTATACCAATGGTTACAAATGCGAAGGCAGTAGGAATAGCTGGTTTGTCGAGTGACCCTGTACTGATGTCTCAATAAAGTGTCTACACGTAAAGGCTCTCTTGATGTTGATATGTCTACAGTCAATAAACGTCAAATGCCAACAATTTTTTACTCAATTCAATACAGATTTCTTATGAGAAACGAAATTTAGAAATGCTGAAAATTGTTTTTTCAAAAATATTTATTAGTTTTAATAAAAATAGCTTTATTCATTTTTCATTTATGATTAGTCAAAGTTCATGTCGAAGTATCTACCTGTTAGTAATTCAGTAATTGTATCTTCATCGATATTAAAAATTTATAATTTATATTCATTCGATTAATAATAATTTTGGATTTTAATTTTATGAATTGAAATTTGTTTATTAGTATTTCAAGATTTGAATTCTACGACAAATGTGGCAAGAAATGAATCTAATCTCAAACTACAGCTAAAAATTGACACGTAAACTCGGGGGTAGGACGACCATTACAATTAATAAACGAAATACGAGTACGTAGGTAGGTTGGATAAATTATCGGCTGGATAGGAGCTGGTTGACGGTGCGGGGTGGTAACCCTCTGAGAATAGTTCAATTTTTCAACGCGGTTTCGTCGTGTTATTAAACAATTTTCATTTGATGTATGAAAGTTTGGCACGCCAACGACCTGTTGTAAACGTACCATTAAACTTACCATAAGCCCCCCCAACAACAGTCAGGGTGCTTATTAATGCGAAATAAACGTCGATTTGTAAACGTCAAATTGTAAAATCATAAAAACAATATGGTTGTTGAAGCTCGGGCAAAAAACCGCCGCATTAAATGTCTTAATTTCAACCCATTAAGATTAATCTCTTTTCAGATATTTCGCGTGAACTGTAAAAAAAAACACGACAAACAGTCACGGATGGTTTTCGAGTTGGGCATTCGCTTCGAGGTACAATTAGAGTAGTAAGTTGTATCTCGTAGTCGACGACGATAAAAGCATAACGGCGAGGGGCTCGAAGAGGTATAGAGGGTGCCTTTTAGGGCACACGAACGAAATTATACCAAAATTAGACCGAGTTGTGCGCTGGCGCGTGCTTTTAAAATTATGTGGATTCGTAGGCAGTAGGTACGTTCTCGTCTGGACGCGGTGTGACATTTTTCCCTCATAAATTTGCGTTTTATTGTGTCGCGAAAATGCGATCCGGTTTTGGAGGAAACGTCATTTATTTGATTAACGGACTCGAACTGTACGGATACGGAAAAAAACGACGACGAGGGTCTTCGCTTTGAATACAATCTCATCAAACTTGGTAAACTTGCGCTGAGATTTCGCAAAGTGTCGCTCATTATTCAGATGCACACGGAAAACTACTACGCTTTTCCTAAAGTTAACACAAACTGAAAGCTTAACGAAGTTTCGTCGTCCGATGTTATTCTACCAACTTTACTGTACGAAATTAGGAGGCGAAAATGGACGATTTTTCAACCTTCCTCTTACACGTGCTACGATAGTATATTTTGAAAATGTTTGTAAATCAGAGAACAATTTGAACGCAAGTATGGAAAAAAATCAAAATATCAATCTCCAAGATTTTAGTCTTATCCGTGGAATGTCTGTAAAATTATCCACAATTAACATCGGAGCAATTCTTAGTCCCCAAAGTCATTTAGATTTATTCAAACAGAGAATGCAGAATCTATTTCTGAAAGTTTTAAAGTACAGAGGGGCGCATAAGTCAGTTTCCCAATTTGCAACAATTTTTTTCTTCTCATAAACATACATTTTCTGGCCCAACTAAGGGCCCTATGAAAAAAACGCTAAGAATCCAATTAAGTCGTGGATCATGAAATTTTATTTCTGCAATAAATTATTCGTTTTCTTCAGGAGGTTTGGTTTTCGTTATTTTTGCAGTCAAAGTTGGGGATGAAAAAAATCATGTTTCAAATTTTGAACTTCGACTGCAATTGATTTTCCAAGTCCATAAATTCGTGATATTTGAAATTTTCTTGAAATTCTCCAAGTTCAAAAAGTCAACCGAAATATGACAATTTTTCCAAGTCCAAAAAAGTGTCAAATTTCATCATTTTTTTTCAACTTTTCAGTCGTCAAGGGGTGCCCAGACACCCTGGACCCCCCACTCCAGATAATCACTCAAAGTAGAGATGTAGCCAAAAAAACATTGAATGGGGGTTATAAGAAAAAAAATTGATTTTATGTTAATTTTAGAAGGTATTGTCGAAATCAGCTCTAGCGAAGGGATGGTGAAAATTTTTGCCAAAAAGCCATTTAAAGCTGAAATTTCAACATTCAGTTTTATTCGATTTAAATTTTAATTGAAAGAATATTATCGAAAATCTAACATCGAAATTTAATCAGTTTTTCTTCGCTATCAAAAGTTCACACTTTATTAAGTATTCAAATTTCATGGGGTTTCCGTTATTTCGTGCTCATTTTTCAAACTCGTGTTTTTCATGTCCGGTGATACGCAGATATTATCGAAAAACGAACTTCGAAATTCAATCAATTTTTTTTGTGATCAAAATTTGGTGCTTTTTCAGCCAAATTCCGTGCTCATTTTCCAAATACGTGTTTTTTTCGTTAATTCATGCTTTTCGCGCCCACGAGACACCCTGTTTTTTCAAAGTAAATGGTAAATAACTACAATATAACGTTTCAAGTTTCAGTCTTTCAGAACGACAAATACCACGTCGAATTGCGAATATCTTCTCAGAAGGAGAACGAAGTTTATAAAATGACCATCAGTGAATCGGTGCAGTGAACTCGTTCGTATGATGTACTTGTGGTGTGTGAGAATAATAAAACCCAAAAATTTGCGCCACAAGCCCGGAGTTGGTTGGCTTGGTTGTACATACGTGCTTGTATACATTTGTGTACTCGATAGAGAAATCGAGATGAGCTCTATATAAGTCCAATGCAAGTCGAAAATTCAAACATAATACTTCAGCAATAATCGTCCAAGTTGATACAAAAACCGGTCAAAAATTTCGCATTTCCTCGACGCGGCAACACCATCATCGCTTAGGTACTACGCATTCGGAGATAATTAATCTGGAACACGTCAAATGCGCCAATAAAAGTAGAACTGACCCGAAAGCGTGTATCCATTGTTATATACGCTTCTCTGTATCGAATAGCCCTAGAGGCGTTTTTCAAAACAGGTTTGCTTTATTTTGTGAAGTTCTTTACCACCTTCTGGACTATGCTAGGAATAGGAAACCGGTTAGCCCGAAGAAGAATGAATGTACTCCAGACGCGTATCTGGTCCTAGTTCAACAACAATCATTCGTTCTTTTGGATATCACGCGAAATACGCGCTTTTTTTCCACCATCGTGTAACTTTCAACGTGTATGTTTACCAATTTTTTGCCTCCGAAAAAGTAAAGTATTGTTTTCGCGAGTGCATATGCCGGCCATTTAATCTAATCGACGTTCGTTATCGTTTAATGTGCGTAACCGTGTAAATACCATCTTCAAAATTACATCCCGCCGGCGCCGTATCAATGATTACATTCCTTCGAGGTAACGCATTAATATGTTGCAGCGTTTTTTGTAAGTTTTTTTTCTCTTTCAAAGTCCAATTCCAATTTGTGCAGCGTGACGCGTACAACGCCGCGGTCGTTCGTACCCTTAAGCCCTAACTTACGCATGTACCTAACTTGTGAAAGCTTATTCGACTACACTTTAGAAGCAACTTTAGCTCATTTTCAGCGTATATAATCCGTACGGTATAATTTAGTTTGTAACTCAATTCCACTATACGAACAACCGTACACACGAAAGGAAAAAACAAACAGAGACCCCGAGAAAAATTAATAATATCTAGGTATCACTTCAACCGTGTTTTTCGTTTTCTGTATAAAGTGTGTACACGTTCACGTTTGTTGATTTTGGCGCTCTTTGCTCGAACCAGAGTTCCAACGTTAGGTACCAATTTTCTCCCTCTCGTACGTAGGTCTAGGTATTATAGCAACTCACAACTATTTTTATATAACGTTTCAGTATAATCATTTTTCTCACTCCAAATACTCATTAATATTACTTTTATTCTCAATTTATACACTTTTTTTGGCGTCTGGCATCGTAAACAATATAACTGCATAGGCAAAGGGAGCTGATCGGAAATTGATTTTTGATAGCGATATTATAGCTTTCGGGTGTTAGGTTATTTATGCGATATAAATTAGCTATTTCACGATTACCATTTTTTTCCTGCTTACAGAATGGGCACGAGAGTAGCGACCGTTCATTTGCCGGATAAAAATTTAGCCGGAGTGCCGCAACTGTTGGAAGATTTACAACGTTTGGCAGAAGACCACGACTCGGCTGATATTTTATTTCTAGTGGGCAAAGATGAATTACCGGTGTATGCTCATAAAATTATACTCAAAGCGAGGTACGTAACTATTTTCGAGCAGGGGTAGATAATATGAAATTCTGAATTATGTTTCCAACGATTTTCAACGCTCGTATTGCTCTTGAATGGAGTATAAATTATGTATCTATGTATATGTGATAGAGTGCTTGAAGAGAATTTCAGAAACTGATGAGGGAAGCTAGAGAGATGATCATTGAGGTCAGAGAGCTTGGCATGAGCATAGAGTATGGGACATGTCAAGAGGATGGTTTCAGCAAAAAATACATATAGAAGGATTGAGCCCTCTTATCAAGTTCAAGGAGGTAAGAGAGACTTGAAATTGTTCAAAGAGCAGAAAATTTGTTGATTTTCTACCCTATGTATAATTTGAAACAAACTTCAATTTTGAGAAAATATTTTTTTAAATCACTACTTCTTCACTACCTACCTACTTTCTTTTATTACTTTTCATAAAACTTTTAGAAGACCACTTCTTCAAAAATGATTTGAATCAGGGTCGGACTGGAAGTGAAAAACTTACTGAGAACATGACTAAATGGTCTATTTTTCAAAATCAGTAAAACAGCTCCTAAAAAAATTTCTTGTAAGGGAGGGGGGATAAAAATGCGCTTTTTTCAGCATGTTTATTATTTTAAAAAAATAAAAAAAAGAAAGGAAACATTAAAAAAGAAAATAAAAATTACCAGGTTTTTTTAGCACTACGCAGCTGTGTAGCCAGATAGTCATTTAAGGGGGGGGGGGGTTCTTCACGAAATAAATATTTCATGTAAAAATCAAACGATATTATTATATCAAAATAAGGAAATGTTTTGTGCTCGAGGCGAAGAGAAAGCGAAAACTTCTGCAAGAAAAAGGCATTCAAAAGCTGAAATTACCTAATTTTTCCAAATTTTCAGTCGTCAAAGGCTGTACCTCTCTCCTTTAAATACGCAAAAAAATAAAAAGCAAAAAGTAGATGACATTTTAGAGCGAAAACGAAAATTAACCACTTTTTTTTAAAGGGTTGGAGGAGACGACTGAAAAAAAGTTATAAAGTGACATGAAAAAACTGTGGAAAAATGTTGATTCTCTGATTTGCACCAACGTTTTGCAAATGGAGTTCGAGATTTTGAATTTTTAAAAATTCAAAAAAATATTTCGGATTTTTTTGATTTTTTAGAGATGTTTAGATGATTTTTGTACATGGCCCAAATGGGTGTTTTTGAGTATATCTTGAAATTGAATAAAAAAACCAATTACATACGGTTTGATAGTTATTATAGGGGTTCTATTTTTACTTTAGATGTATGTACAATTGTACATAGGATGAACCTCGACACCATTTTCCTTTTTTAGAGGTTCTCAAATTTCCTTCATTACACGAGATTAATTATGTTGTAATTCGATGTTATTTCAAGGCAATTTGAGAACTCCTAAACAAGGAAAATTTTTTCAGCCTTCGTCGTATATGCATCTGGAGTGAAAATTGAACCCATAATATTGATCAAGTCGTACGTAATTTGTTTTTTAAATTCAATTTCGAGGTGCCTTCAAAAAAAAACTTTTTGACCATGCACAAAAATCATCTGAACACCTCCAAAAAAATCAATAATTTTTTTTAGTCTTCTATGGTAACAATACCACTAACTACCTACAACAAATTCAAAAAAATCTTGCTTTTTTTAATTTTTTTTTAATTTTAAAATTTGTAACTCCCTCCACAAAAAGGTTGGTTCAGTTCAGAGATCCAAAATTTTTTCCAGTCATTTTTCATCACTCCACAATTTTTTTTCTATCCCTTCTCCAACTTTCCAAAAAAAAGCAAAATCCGATAGAGCAGGGAAAATACGTCCTTTTAAGCCTCACGCGAAATAAATATGAAGAGTAATATTCGAGGTATTCGCCTTCCAACAAGAAGTATTACACATTGCAAAAGAGAGATAGAGAGCTTACAAAATACGTAATTAGATAAATTGAACGTCGAAAAAAAATAATGAAAAAGTACTAAACCGCATACCGTGCTTTAGTTTTCGGCATAAAAAATGGTAAAATTTCAAAACGCCCGAAAACTTGACGAAATTTGATTACTTCTCATCAAGGATTTTTTTTTCGGCACGGTCGTTAGTAACTAATTTATAATGACTACGATGTTTCGTAATCAGTGAAATACAGTCCCGAAAAAGCCTCATTTCGGTGTTTTTTTTTCACTCTCGCTCGCCTCGCTGTACAGTAATTACGCGTCAGTTTCGCCGTACAGGAGAAGTTGCGTAAGTGAAGAACGAGGGGGAAAAAACACGACGCCTAGAAGGACATTAACAGCGGGAAATCATTGCTCTTGAGACCGCATTAAGGAAGCACTTGGCTTAAATGTTAACGCATGAATCATCAATGTAACTCATCGCTCGGTTATTTACTCTGTTAAGTGTGAAAATAGACTGTGTGAAGATTTGCTGCTGGCTGTGCACAATACAGATGAGCGGTGTTGAAGGCGTTTAATAACAGCGAGTCGGTGGGCTAGCGAGCCGGGGATTTTTTTCGTCAAGGGTTGCAGAATACTCTGACAACGACAGCGGTACCGGCGATGATGATGAATTCACGACCGAGTCTTTTTACATTTATTCCCAATCTCCCAAACGTGTAACCCAAATGTATTTTTTTTGCAACATTCAGCGTACCGACTGAATCCCAGTTTGTGTATGATAAATTGCCCTCGCTGATGTTTTGGTACGGACGATGAAAAAGCTTTTCAACCTCGGTAGCTTTTTTTTCTACGTCTGACGAGAAGATGAAATAACGACGAAAGTGTGACGACACGACAGACCCACCATTTGCAAATTTCATTTCACCTGCGAATGCATAAGTAACTGCTGATCGCATGAACAAAACGAGCAAGCAGATTTTATTTCTCATCTGAATGAAATTTTGCTGTTTGAGTATTTGTACCTTTCCACTTTCCCAGAATTGCTCGCCTTCTCGATCATAGTTTTTCGTACTTCATTTTTTGTTCATTCATTTTTCAATTTCATAATTTTTTATGCTAATTTTTCTAGTTATGTAGTCATCTATCTTTTTATTTTCTCGGTATGTGAGAGAGAACCAACCAGTCTCCTGATTAGGCTCATGTAGGCCTACATAGGACCCCAAGAGTAATGTTTCAAACTATAGAAAGTAAAAGCTATCTGCTTGTCAAAAAATTTCCCTGCACGTGTACAGGGACAGCTGGTCAGCAAAAGATTGAATAAAAACCGCCATCGCACAGACGAAATTCCAAGTTCAACTCTGCAAAGAACAAAGCTCTTCGGTGCTTTTCACTGCGTCGACAAAAAAGCTCAACTACGGAGGGAGATAGCCAAAAGGAAGCAGATTCCCGCCTGATAATGTGCACAACAAAATGCTACATTCTCCCGCTGTAACTACTAGAGAGAGCGAATGAAAAAAAACTAAGATGAAAGGGCGAGGGCGGTTAATGAACGTAATCGGAAAATAGAATAATAAGTAACGTATGTAAAAATATAAACCACACGTCAAATGTTGGCAGGCAGTGGTAGGCAACTCTGTGTACGTAGGTACGACGAGTATTCTCAAAGAAAAGAAGAGGAAAAATTTATACAAAGCGAATGGAAACAATAATGGCGATAGCTTTAATTTACGTGTACCGCTTCTTATCGCGAATATTTTTCTCTTTGTCACGAGTCTCTTTGCTTTTGAAGTCTACTAATGGAACCATTTCCTAATTAGCAATATGGCTTATAAACCACTTGTATTATCCCCGACTTTGCTTTGAACTGCGACAACAAAGCAATTTTGCATTTTATATTGTACATACGACGACTCGAGGTGACGCAGGGCGCAGCACGCAGCACCCATCATCGCTCTCTCGCGCCATGCCGATGCCGCATAAGTCTCGACTTTCTTTTACGCGCCGCCGCCATCGTCGGTATCTTTTATTCGCGAATTATCGCGAAAATCCCAGTATTGTTTTCAAATACCTTATACAACGTTTGATGTCGCGCCAAACGAGACGAGAAGCAGGGTGATAACGTCGCCTTTGCTTTTCTACGCCGCGTATACGTTTGTAGATGATTGAAAAACTAGCATTTGACATGAACATACCTACTTGGGAGATTTCTCCTCCTTTCTTTTTTTCTACGTACGTATTAGGTACTTTTTCTCGTTGCGTAGCTCGTCGACGACGAGATGCTTGATTTGCAGAAAATCTTTTCCAAGAGACAAGCACACAGAAAAAAAAGACCGCCGACATCAAAGGGCGAAAAGATATTCCCAACGAGAATGTACCTGCCTTTTGCGATATCGTAATTTTCGCAAACTTGCAAGTCAACAGCCTACGCAGCTAATTACTAAATGAAGTTTATTGTTTCGTCGATTCCTATTTCAAAAGCGTATCCTATGCCGATGATTACGACGATGATGATGTTCTCCATACGAACTAAATCAAGCGTTATTTCGCCATAGCGTCGTATCCAAATGAACCCTGACGCGACGATGTTTTTTCACTATGGTCGTCTATTACGAACGAAATTTCGCCTTTATTGTGTAATAAAAGCGCCGCACCGTGATCTGATTGTTGTTGTTTGACGAGCTCGAGAGTGGATTTATTAAATGCGAAAATGGCGCTTTTCAAAGGATACGTCAAAGACGAACGGGCTCGGCTGAATGTGAAACTTTACACTTGGATCTTACTATTATGAAGTATTATTTTAATTTATATGGATTGATGATTTTTGATTACTATGATTTTGTAGACAGGTGTGGAAAAATGATATATTTCATCATTTTTTTAATATTGTTTTTATGAAAACCTTTTTCAAATTGAACATTATCAAGTCGTATAAAAAACTCGTCAGTAAACGTGCAGAATTTGAGAATCTAAAAGCTTGGATCACGAACCGGCTGGATTTCAAACGTTCAGAAATTACATACAACATCGAAGACGTTCTTCATTGGAACGAGCCCCCCCCCCCCCACAATCTAAATACAGGATGCCCACATAGAAAGTCGATGATTTAAAAAAAAAACTTTGACCGCAGAAATCTCGAAATCTAATCCTCCTAGAAAAAAATTAATTGTTCATAGTAAAAAGAAAATTTCAAACTTACAATTTTGATTCTTATCATTTTTTTCATGGGACCCTTAGTTTGGTCAGGAAGTCCATGTTTATGTGAAATTTAGCCCATACAAAAGTTGATGATTTTGAAAATGAAAAAAAAATGGTCCTACGAAAGTTTCTGAGATTTTTGAAATCAAAGTTTGTGAGGAAAAAAAATCATATCAGATTTTGAACTTTGATTGCAAAAATCACCAAAACTAAGCCTCCCAGAAAAGAACCATTGGCTTATTACAGAAAGAAAAATTCAAGCTCTACAATTTTGATTCTTAGCATCTTTTTTTTTCGTAGGTCAGAAGCGAGGGCCAAATTTTTGCATAAAAATGCATTCAAAAGCCAAAATTTCTTCAAAATAACTAATTAAAAAAAATTATTTTTAATAAAATTTGTTACAATTTTTTTAATACACCTAATTAAAAGTCGGAAACGTACTGAAAAAGTCCTGAATTTACTCATAGCCGAAAAGTCCTCCTTTTTACAATAAAATGATTTCAATGTAAAAAGGAAGACTTCTGAACTACATTCGGCACTTTTTCAGAACTTTTCCGACTTTTAGCTGCTGCAAGACACCCGGGGAACTTGATATCAACGATACTTAGTCAAACTATGACTTATGAGTACCTTTTATTGATTTAAAATACCAGTGGAGCTCTTTAAGAACCTTTATTCGTGATTATTTGGGCACTCGCTACAAAGCAGACCCTCGAAATCGTGAAAATAAATGAGTAGATTAAAAAATATATATATCATTATTCCGGATGTGCGATATTGTACAACTTTTCTTCAAAAGTTCAGTCAACCAACAAACGAAGGTAATCAACGCTGATAATCGAAGTACACAACGCCACGTGCAAAATTGAAAAAAACGAAGCTGTTAGGGGAAAATGAAAAACGTCTAGAACACACTTCGGAAAAACGGATGCAGTCACCTGTATTCTCTTGACTGATAAACGAAATCAACACCTCTGACGCCTATATCACTCCAACGATCCAAAGGACAATTCAGATACTTGAAAACGTCAAAAAAATACTTCGCAAGTTTCTCGAGCGAGAAATTTTCGGCATTTTAAAGCAGATGACAAAACGTCAAAACTTATTTAATTCGCGAATACACGCCGAAGCGATGTTGAAAGACGTGAAAACACGTGTCTCCTACCTGCAGTACCTTCGCTGCTTCGGTGATGCTTTTTAGAAATTTTGGCATCGATGACGGAATGATTTCTACGTCGTTTATTTTCTCTTGTTTTTTTTCTCGGTTTATTATTCAAAAGATGTTTTCGATTCGTTAAAGAAACGAAATTCCAAAAAAGAAAATTATTATTTAACGAGTGACGTGAAAGTAAATGCGAGAATAAACTATCTAGAAACGTTTTCAAGAGGAAAATTAGATAGGTAGTCGTGAAAATCATTGGTGGGTAGGTAGGTATTTGAAATATAAAAGAGATGATTTCTTTTTCGCTGGTGAAAAAAGAAAAACACCAATGTGATGAAGACGAGTCGCTTGAGCCAATTAACCTCTATTGAAGAAATGTACTGCCAGCAATACCGAAAAGCAATTAATAGAGAATCTTTTCGACGGGGTATCCTTGGCACGCGCTCGTTTTTTGTCCAGGATCGCAAAAGCAGGGCGAAATCAAGAGAAGAAATTTCCAGCCAACTGCTACTACGAGTATTCGCATTATACGGTTCGCTAATCAGTTAGACAGTTTTTTTAAACAACAACGATAGCACGCCCGATAAAAAACGTCGTTAAAATTACTCGAAACGAGCAGCGTATAAAAATATATCGGGTGCCGGTATCCTATGTACGAGTGTAACGCTTTTAAACAACAATCCCTACATACTTAGACGATACGCGATATATGTACGTGATACCGGGTACCACGGCGTGTCTGCAGCGTAAAACGAATGAAAATGGGTTGGGGCGAACGGAAAACTTTTGCAAAAGAAAAGATATATACGACGAAGAAAACCGTCGTTGACAAAACAAAATAAAAGACTGTGCTGGCGCGATGCGATGGTAAAACGGAAACTGAGAATTTATAGCGAGTAGATAGATTACCTAAAGCTAAAATTGTATCGCGATGTCTTCTAAATTTCCACCCCCTCTCTTCGAAAGGTCGCACCAAGCTCTGGAAAATCCACGTATCTCGAAGATCGAGCGTATAACGTTTGGCTGTGTGAAAATGCGAATAAGTAACCTTTTTAATCAATCAATCCTCAGAAATTAAATTTCCAACTCGTATTAGGTACTATAGGAAAATTGAAATATGGGATTCCCGACGATACGTGCACACCACAAACGAATTTCAATCACTTTCAACGGGGAGAATGTTGAAAAAGCCCCAATTTATACGCGTGTTTTGTTATAAAAAAGCTGCATTCGAACCGCGTTGAAAAATAGCAGCGTAGAATTTCGGCGAAAAAAAAAGAGAGAATCGGAAGTGGAATCAATGGAAAAAGTAGTTCAATTCAAAAAATTCCTTTGAAGTGTACATTTTACAATAGCTGCTGTGGCGCTGCTTCGGCATTCGGTAATTGGTAAAGCATTTAGGAATCACTTTGCAAAACGGAGAGGAAGAAAAATACTATGTTAAAAGTAGCTTGTAAAAACTTTTGTGGTTTTTCATATAAAAGATCGCGCAAAAAAGAGCTTTCTTTTTCGACACGAAGTTCAGCCGTTGTGCGTTGTCATTCTGTATTTTGGTATATATTTTTCACCGACAGAAGGGCGCACACGCGCGCGTTCTCTCAAAGAAAGAAAGGCCGCCGCTCTTGCAGCACGAAAGGTTCTATTGAAAAATAAATTTATAGTAGATTTCGTCGAATATATATGAAATACTTTAGCATTTGGTGTGTATCTGTTATTAAATTTGAATTGTGTTTTCGTTTTTTTCTTCTTCTTTTTTTTATTTTTATTTTTGACGTAGGTTTGATTTCTTTTTACGCGAAATGGCACTTGTGAGTTGTATTTGTATGTTTTTCATTGTGTGCATGTGTCGTCGCGTCGAAAACGCTCGTCGAGCTTCTATAAGTTTTAATATTACGAGTTTTTTTTTGTTGTTGTTGTAGAAATGTAATTTCCATCACAAATGGAATCAAATATAAACCAATACATTGAAAAGGTTTCGAGCTTTTATAAACCGCTCGCGTCCGCCTTTTTATTTTCGTTGAAACCCCCTCCCCCTTCAAATGTAATAAAAATAAAAAAATTGAATTTCGACGACTAAAACGAACAGGGCTGATATGGTTGTTTTGTGCATATAATGGATGAGGCTTCTATAACGTCGCGTCGCTTAAATTCGCTTTACTCGTACAAATTAAACTCATAATAAAAATTTGGTGCCCAGTAACTAATGCCTCATTCAACCTTTGGGCGCCAAAAGCATCCAATTCTTTGGGCCGCGTCTTTTTTTAATAACTTTTGCCCAAAAGTAACCACCAAACGCCAATTTTTATGATTTTCGACAGGGATATGCCTTAGGACTATGGCTGAGGTTTAAAAAAATTTGCTTTACGTTTTGGCCTCTAAAAATTTTGTTACCTTGAATGATTTTTTGGAATTAGAAAATCTCAGATTGTAAAAGTGGTTCAAGCATTTTAAAAATATGATTAAATTGGTCAAAAAAATCATGAAAATGTGCATGGAAAATGTTGTTGAAATAGTCGAAAATTTCATAAAAATCAGTGCAAATATTGTAAAAATTGTTTAAAATGTGATAAAATTGTTTAAAATTGTCATGAAAATGGCGAACATATCGTAGAAATGGTTGCAAAATCATGAAAACTATCGAAAATCTTGTAAAAAATCTTTGAATTTTCACAAAAATAATTTAAAATAAGTAAAAAAAAAAAATTAATAAAATTGTCAAGAATATTGTTATATGTAGTTGTCAAAATGTTGACCAATACAGTAAAAATATTGTGAAAAGGGTCAAAAAATTTGAGAGAATTCATGAAATTGTCATTAAAATAGCGAAAATATTATAAAAATGGTAAAGATATCATGAAAACTGTTGAAAATCTCCTAAAAATTGTTGAAATTGTTGGAAAAAAATCATTGAAATGTGAAAAAAATGGTCGAAATTTTTACAAAAATTACTAAAAATATTGTAAACTTTTAAATTTTTCTCTTTATCCAAAATTTTCATAATTTTTCACCATTCTCGCGATATTTTTACTAATATGTATAAAAATTTGTAAATATTACTACATTTTTTATAGCATTTCAAGCAGTTTTACAACATTTTTCAACGATGTTTAGGAATAATTTCACAATTTTTATGAGATTTTCAATACATTAATTGATTTTTTCACGAAGTTTTTACTGATTTTCATGAAAGTTCAAGAAATTTTTGATTTCATAATTTTTTGGCGGTATTTACAATATTTTTAATGATTTTTATGAAAATCTTGACAAATTTTACGACTAGGTCACCCCTGCTTCAAGTTTTCAACATTTTTTAAAAGGACTAAATAATTATGTTAACCAGACATTAAAACGTAAAAAATCACAAAATTCTTTGAAAATCAACTTGGAATTTCTTTTCAATTATTTTTTTCAAATTTGAAATTCAAGAAAATTAAAAAAGTAACCAGTTACGATTCGTGTAATATATCCATTTCGGAAGACAAAAAGTCAATGTTCTCTATTTCGTTTTAAAATTCAAAAAAATTGCAAATTTTAAAAAATGAATTAAAAGAAATATTCGACTTGAATACTTTGATTCGTTTTGCTTAAAAAATCTTATTTTTGCAACGAACAGCTTTCTTTACGTACTCCAATTCTTCTTGGATGAAAAAAATGCCCTTCGATGAAATGATCAGACTATATGGAGCGACTTTATCCAGAAAGATGTTTTGCGTCTATTTTTCACAAGAAACATCTTTTTCAAGCTGACAAATACAATTCAGTTTTTTTCAAAAATTAATCAAAACATTTTTCAAAAAAAAATATGTACAAATAGAAGTAAAAGTCTGCACAAACCATCTTTTCGGGTACAATTTACCATACTATGAGCATTTCTATAAAAATTAATTTTAAACGAGTTTTTCTGATTTTTAAATGGTAATTTGAAAAACCCGAAATCAGACTTTCTTGTGGTTCTCTGCAAAAGCGAGGTGAAGCCAAAAAATCTGTTTGAGCGATTTATTTTTGGGTAAAAATATTCAAATTGTTACACTGATTTTGTTGCAATTTAAAAAAATGTTTTCAACTTTATTTCAAAAAACAAAAAACAACGGAAGTTTACTCAGGGTCAAATTCAAGAACTCAAAAATTCACCACGTTCTTCGACATTACGGAATACCCGTTTCTTGATACTAGGCTTCAACTTTCCCAAAAAGTATTCTACCCCCTCCTCCTTCTACAATATCAAATCTAGGCCAATTCAGAATAACTTTTAGCTTCATACAATTGCAGATTTTTCCTGAAACGAGGCTTGCTTCTTCGCCCATCCATCCAGTTCAAAAATCTACAAAAACTCATCGACTATTATAAAACGAAAAAAAAAAAAAATCTCGAAAAAACTCGAAACGACTACCTATACCGTGTAACTTTATACTTATACGTATAACTTATTCGAGTGTAGTTTAATTTAAAAACAGTTTCTCGCGAAACAATACCGCAATCGATTGGCTTTCTTTTTTTTCTAGGTGTAAAAGTTTCCAAACGGTTAAAAGGGGAGAAATTTGCAAAATTCCCGGATGTTCGGTATCGCCACCTTCCGCGCCTGGAACGCGGACTCCGGTACGATTACCTCATTTTCAAGGGGAAACATTCAGACAATTTATTGCCTACGTTTATACGGGAAAAGTGAGCTACGAGTTTGTAATTTAAAAACTAACCAATTTTTCATTTTACTCGAGGTTTCGTTTTTTTTATCGCTTCTATATACCTGCTCTTTCTTTTCGCGCTTGCGTTTTTTTTTCTCTCTAGATGCTTTTCCAAGATAGCAGCGTTTTCGAAATGTTGACCATTGCTCAGGATTTAGGTGTTGAAGAGTTACGTATGAGTTGCGAAGAACATATCACGTCCACGTTATCTATTCTAAACGCTTGTAATTTTTTAGCAGCTGGAATGGAAATACAAGAAAGATCTTCGGGTAAGTACGTACACATCGACTTAGGAAAAAAAAGGAGTCGAGATTTTTTTTCTATACGCTGCAATTTTCCATTTTGACGTTTTAATTTCATTCGGCAGGCGGTAAAGGTATCAAGCAATTAGTCGATCGTTGTACTTCTTACATCGGTGAAAATGCTGGCGAATGTATGAAAACCAACTCGTTTTTAAATTTAAACAAAGACGCTTTAGTAAAACTCATTTCATCCGACTGCGTAAGTATAATGGTTTCAAAATTTTCGCTCCGTAGGTATACTTGCCATTACCAAGCTACACAATAATCATTAAAATATTGTATACTACGTATATGGGCTGCCATAGGTACATATAATGCGCGAAAAACATTAAGAACTAAAAAGAAATTAATTATCGTGTAATTTATAGCTACATATACGCGATATTCTGACTGCGTGAAGAGAAACAAGCAAACAAAAAAAAACTGTACTCTGTCGAAGGTTTAAGCCAGGCAGGCAAAGTGCAGGAAGCATTTGATTATTTTCTCGGGAAACCTTTACGTTTTAAAATTTCTAACGCTTATAAAAATCTAAAAATAGAAAAACAATACGAAAGGAAATGCTTTTTTAGCATTGGAAAGTGTTTTTTTAAAGTGCACTCGTGAAAAATACTATACGCGAAATCGTTTGATTCTAAACAGCGCAGCGAGCGAATTGTGCAAAGGTTATGCTAGAGAGAGGGATGCTCGAAATAAGAGCGTTTTTTCCTTCAACGACGTTTTACATTACGAGATGGTGCGCGGTTCGCGAAACGTAATGTATGGCGTTTTTCTTGGGCGTTTCTGCGACCGCGACCGCTGCTGCTGCTACTAGCCCCCGAGTTTTTCTCCTATACGTGGTGTGTATTTTTACACCAGCTTCGTATCTTAATTTCAATGGGTCTTCGCATATAATTTATTAGGTATATGGTGGTGTAGAATAATGCGACGCCCGAGTATAAATTTTTTTTTCCCTCTCCTAAAATGATAAATCAGATAGCTTTGGAAGAAGAAGACGTCTGGAGAGCGGTGTTGAATTGGGCAAAATATCAAGCCGGGGTAACCCAACCGACCGCTCATTGGACCGAAGAAGAAAGGGTCAGAGTTGGCCAGCAATTAAACGGTGTGATTAATCACGTCAGATTATTATTAATAGGTAAGTGGAAATGTAGGTATGGATTTTCAAAGGTATTCTCGACAATCACGATAAGGTACAGAGTTAGGGTTTGAGGCACTGGACAGCAAATTTTGTTTGGAATTTTTTGATAGGGTTGATATAATTTTTTCAGCTGGACAAGGAAGTCTATAGCGAGCGAAATATTTGAAAGAAGGTTTTAAAAAAGTTGTTAATTTTTTCTATTTTTCTTAATAACTGAAAAAATAACCTAAAACAAAGTATTTGAAATTTTTCACAGAGGTAGAGGTTGAGCCGCTATGAAAATTGGACTGAAAACCTAAAAATAACACCTTGGACAGAAGAAAACTTTTTTATTCATCGATTTTTTTTTTAATTGACGAATTTTTGAAAAAAAAAGTCTTATTATTTGCTCGCTGTAGGGTTTCTTGTCAAACAGGAAAAATTATCAACCCTATTAGAAAATTCTACTTATCGTAATTGTCGACAAGCACAAAGTTGAAAATTTCAAACTGAAATAACAAATGAATTCTTTCACCGAGCATAACTGGGTCCCTGTGGTCCGAAAGTTAGGCAAACATGTGTACATCGATTCACTAAGCGTTGCATAAGTACTACTTTGAAGGTTTTACCCCTGTTCTAGTACATCTTGCAGTATATCAAAAAAATGTTCAATTTTCGCAATTTTTTTTTCAATTTTAGTAAAAATTTTGTAATGATTTTCTGTTCTAGTTAATGGATATGCAAATTAAGTCCTCCCTTCTCACTCCTATTACAGGTTGAAATCATAAGTGGATAATTTTACAAATTTTAGGGATAATACGAGCCCTTAAAAAAAATTCAAAGAGTTGTGAGCAACATTTGAATCAATTGAATAGAAATAATCCATATACTTTTAATCTATGTACCAATCTACGAGTACAATATAACACATCTAATCGAACACATTTTTTCCACAGATTCGCAAGTTTTTGCGGAAGAAGTCGAGCCAACGGGAGTAGTTCCTATAGAATTATCATTAGAACGTTACAGATACGCCGCACTGCCAAATAAATTCAAAGAACGTTCCGAAGATAAAAAATTGCAACCTCGTATCTCCCTCAAGCTATTTCCAGCGACGCAAATATTAGCTAACGTATGGAAAGTTAATCCTATCTCGAATTATCTCAAATCTAAACCGATTACCCGATTGTTCGTCGTCCTGTATTAATTTGTCGTTTGTATCTTACGCTTATAGGAGAAAACCACCTGTCAAAGTATACTGAGTCAATGGTATGGAAACGCCAAACAAACGTGGCGTTTAATTTATCGAGCTTCCACTCACGGTTATTCGGCCGAATCATTTCACAGATACTGCGACAATATTGCACCCTTATACGTCATCATTTTGGTACGCGAGAATATTATATTTCATAGCGTGTCGTATAGGTACCTAGCTACCTAAATTTCGAATTTGACTCGAAGCTCGGGGCTATAACATGTAAATTCATACTTGCGTAGGGTGACAGAGGCCATGTAGCTGGCGGATTCAGCGATGTCGCTTGGGTCAAGAGTAATTCCAAAGGGCATGGGCATTACGTACCCTCCGAAAGAGCTTTCCTATTCTCTCTAATAAACGCTCAAGGTGCCATTTGTCCCATACAATACGAAATAACCAAAAAACCATACGCTATATGTTATCATTCCGAGTAAGCGGTGCTTTAAATTGCCTAAAATCTCTCATTTATGGCAATCAAAATTATACTTATTTTCCTTTTTTTTTTTACAGTTGCGGACCAATTTTCGGAGCTGGAGCAGATTTATTAATAGCTAATAATTGCAATACGAATAAGGATAGTTATAGTAATTTACCGCATTCGTATAATGGAGAAAATGCCACCGATACTGCTCTAATGGGCGATTATAATTTTTTGGTCATCGATTACGAGGTGTTCACGCTTTCATCGACTAAATGATATATTTTTTAAATTAATTCATAATAATTTTGTTTTTAAGTTTTATAAGATGATATTTTAATGAAATATACGCGTATTTTTTCAATATCATTCTGTGTACGAGTATATATGTTACGCCTAAATCGTGAAATTGCCTATTTCGTGAAATAGGCAAGAATTTTTCCCTTTTTTTCACGACTTGGGCATCGGTATCAATTGAGTAGAAATGCCAGTTGTAATTAAATTTAATAAGCAAGCAAGG
>FIZU01049443.1:0-17945 GCA_900064475.1 Pseudococcus longispinus
ATAGTTATAAATATTTCATCTATTAGCTAAATTTGGCTACAAGTGGCTACTAGGGCATGATCTACTAAATTGTTATCAGAGCACCAAAGATCGCTCCAGATAATCGATCCAGAAGCAACATTACGAATTATTACTTCTAACAGCGTTTCTTCGGAACGATCCGGTACAAATTCTACAACTAAAAATTTTGTTTGGTATCTAACATGCCGAGTACCCATTTCTGTTGTCGTGGTACACGGCCTCGGTGGTGCTTTCTCTTAAAAAACATGGACTCATCAATTTGAACTATAACCCCAGGTCCACCAATTTGAAATCCAGTTTCTGTTCGAAAAATTCTAACGATTTTGTTGGATGCAATGTCGCGAAAGTATTGATACCACTGCGCGATGCTATCCCTATCGACTTCAATGATCATATTCGTAGATCTAATACTCAAATCACAGCACCGCAGATACATTAGCTCAATTATTTGCCGACTATCGAGATTATGATTCTTGAAGAACGAATCTGAAAACACGGAACGTGTGCTACGACATATAGCACAGTTATGTCGTAAACCTAAAACAAGAGATATTTCTTCCAATGATTTTACGTTTCTAATCTAAAAAACAATAGGGTAGGTACGAACCGAAATGATTTGCGTTGGTTCGTTGCAAATACATTTTTGTAGTTCTACGGTGTTTTTTCCTATTTTTACATTGGAAAACGTATCCGTTTTCCCTACATTCCGGATTTTCACATTTGAAAGAAAATCCTTTAAAAAACCAAACCAAATATATTTATCTACTGAAGTACAGCCTTTTCTTTTTCGTGAATTGGCGTGTTCGTCTACTCGGAATGTACAACTTAATTTGGTTATGTGTCAATTTTGCCTATCTGTCATATTTAAGGATTTATAGAGTATTTAATGTGTTACTCCTCGGACACAATTCATATTCTTTTCCTTCTTGGTTCAAAATTAGAAATTTTCCGCCAATTGGATCGCACCATAATGTTGATAGCAGTTTTCCCTACGAATTTTTATCGTGTGTGGATTTTGCCTGAATGCAGTGCCGAAGGGGTAAATGAGCGATGCAACTTTGAATGTTCGATAACTCCTTCATTATCTGATATAGGCAAATTTTCTTAATGACAAAATATGTTTGTCCAGTCGAAAGGTACAATTTGAGTTGTATGCAAATTTTGCCTATCTCACGTATTTAAGGTTATCGAGTATATAATTTGTTGCTCATTGGATACAATTCATACGAAGAGATCAAATATTCTTTCTCATCTTAGTTCAAATATCGAATTTTTTTACAAATTGAGTCTTGCCAAAGTGTTGATAATCGCTTTCACTACAAATTTCATCATGTGTGGATTTTGCCTGAATGCAGCGCTGAAGGGGCAAACGAGCACTAAAACTTTGAATGTTCAATAACTCTTTCAATATGCATGATAAGCAAATTTTCTTGATGACAAAATATGTTCGTCTACTCAAGATGTACAAATTGAGTTATGTGTCAATTTTGCCTATCTCTCGTATTTAAGGAGTTATCGATTACAATTTCTTTGGACACAGTTCATACGAATCGGTCGATTTTTCTTTTTTACTTTCTTGATTCAAATATCGAATTTTTTGTCAATTTGATCACCCCACAATGTTGATAGTCGTTTTCCCTATAAATTTTATGATGTATGGATGTTGCCTAGGTACAGTTTGCAGGGGTAAACGAGCGATAAAAGTTTGAATGTTCGATAACTCCTTTAATACGCGAGGTAGGCAAATTTTTATGATAACAAAATATGTTCGTCTAGTCCAGAGGTACAACTTAAGTCATGTGAAAATTTTGCCTATCTCGCGTATTTCGGGAGTTATGGCGTATTTAATCAGGTGCTCTTTTGGCACTTTGAAAAAATCTCGAGGACATTTTAGTTTTCCAAATTTAAAACGAGAAGTAAGCGTCGTATATTGACCTTAGAAGGTAATTTTTCTGCGTCGTTGTTCTCACGAAGGAAAAAATCGTCCTGAGAAAATTACATCGATGAAAAAAAAAAGGTTAATAACGACACGAAAGCGAAGAATAATGTTATAGGAGACGAGGGAAGTTTCGACGAATGATCGAGTACCTCCATGTACATATTCGAGTACGTACCTATAAGACAAGCCCGAATGGCGAATATGAAATTATATGCCTACTTAGTCGGAAAATAAAATTACATCATCGAATATTCATGTTTCGTGAAATATTTCGGCGAGAAAATGAAGCATATAGCGCGAAATTCGTATACGTATAAACACATTTAGGTATAGGTACAGATAATTATTATAAATAATTTCCTTCTTCGTCGTGGCAATTTTTTTCTTCCCTCGAGCTTTCGTTTCTGGGCGGACTTCGGGACTCGGCTTAAAGAAAAAGAGAGAGAAGAGAAAAGCTGCCTGTTAAAGATGTCATGTCCGGCAGACCTGTAATTAAAATGATATATGCTGATGTAATGAATGGCGAACACGCGAACATCGGTCGTATAGGTATATAGACGATGAGGAACACGAGTACTGCGATGATGGGCTGCCTTCATTATGACTACCTAGGTATTCAGGGTTTATCGACATTTTATCATTTTATAGATTAGATTAGTAATCTAAAGGATTTGCTGCGTGAGCATTGTGTGTCAGTGAACGTATTACATGTAGGTGTATAGGTGGCTCGGTAATGGGTACTAACTACGAGTACAAACGTTCTACAGGTCGTTCGGTTTCAGTTCGTAATTTATGGGTGAACGATTAAATGTACTGTTGTGGATATTTTGCGGTTCGTAAAGATTTATTTTACGTATATTGATGTTCGAATCAAGTGATTAATTCGTGATTCGAATCTCAGCGTTGAAAATTTCGTGAAAATTGTTGATAAATTAGTCGTTTACGGTGTGAATTGATGAATTGTTTGCAATGCTTTGAAAATTGAAATATTAGAAGTATTTTCATGCATTTTGAATAAATTTTAGGAAATTTTTGGAATTTTTTTACACAATTTTTTTGGAATTGCAATCGATTTTATTGATTTAATTGAAGAACGAACCTATGCCAACATTTTTAGAAGTGGGGTTTAAAATTCAAAACAATTTAAGGGGGAGTTTTTCACATTTTTCAAATTCAAAATACGATTTTTTGTACTTGAAGTGCACTTTTTTCAAAATTTCTAGAATGAAAAGTGATCGCTCAGGGGAATTTTTCAACTCGAAACTAATGCCAATTTTTTTTCCTTTTTGCCATTCAATTTCACCCAGTTTTAATCATTTTTACAACAAAAAAAAATTGTAGTTTAGACATTCCTAATATTTTTTATGATTTTTTCCACCCATTCAGTATTCATCTGTTGGAAGTTTTCGGTGATTTTTTAAAGACAGTGTTCCGACGTCCTATCAATAATTTTGTGATTGCTGTTATGATGCATTTTTAACGGTTTTCGAACGTTTATGACGATTTTACAATGATTTTTACGAAATTTTAACAATTTTAAGATACTAATTAGTTAATTATGAATAAAAGTTTGTATTAGCTGTATCTTTAAAAATGATTTAGAATTTTCAAATTGGAATAAAAAACTTACTTACAAAAAATCCAACTGTATTGAATGAAGGATAATCTCTTTCTTAGTTCCAAAAAAGACAGCTTGGGATATGATTTTAGAATAATACAAGAATTCATGATAGATTAAGTGTACTGTAAAAAATTATCTTATTATTCTAATAATCGTTCATCTTTCAAATGTAAAAGAACCATTCAACTTTTATTTTAATTTGAAGTACTCGACCTCTCACTCCTCACACAAAACTCTTTTTCACTAAGACAAAGGCTAGTTTGAAAATTACCATACCAAATAATAACACACATTTTAACGTAGTAAAAACATGATCTATGTTTTACAAAGAACTTGGACATGATATAAATTTCCCTCAGGATATTAAATCGGTACTAAACTACAAATGAATAACTTAAACTAATTCTCGATCAGATTGAATTATTCGATTATCGCAACGCTAAACTTTTCAGATTTCAAACGAATTCTGACTTTTTTGATTTTGAAATTTTTTTATAAATGGTCAGTTGAGTTTTGAAATTGGAAAAATTTAAATTATTTCATTTGACTTTTAGCATCTTTTAGACATTTCACGAGACCTGATTACATTGTGTTCGATAATTTGATTTGTAATTTGATTAGCGAATGTTATTGCTGATGGACTACATTCAACTGTGGTTCTAGTACGTAATACGTATCGACTGGCGAACAAAGTGTAGGTTAACTAAGGAGTTGCTTAGCTGCTTTAAATTCAAATTGGTAAAAACGTGAAAATACGTAGTAAGTAATAAGTAGGTACTTATACGAAAATTGGCAAATTTACACAAAATGAAACATTACATACATGAGATGGAAATTTCGTTTGCAATTCAGATCGTTGTAGTCCAGCCAGTGCCGGATTAAAAATGTTGCCTCCCTTAGGCAAAATCGGTTTTAACCGTCGAGGGAGGGAATGAGGTTGACGAAAAAAAGTAGTTTTATGTAAAGATCTTGAAAATTTCTATAATTTTATCAAAATAAGGAAATGTATTGAGCCCGAACGAAGCGACGGCGAACATTTTTACAGAAAAAGGTAATCAAAAGCTAAGATTTGATAGCTTTTTCCAAAATTTCAGTAGTTTTGTGTCTGGCTCAATTCATTTTTTTTTTACAAATTTTTCCACCCTAAAAATCTGCCGGTGTTGCCTACAGTGTCTAATGGGAAATGCAGCAGTGAATCCAGCTAAGTATCTACAATGCTGAATGGTTTTGATATCATGACTCATGATCTTTAAAAATGGGTAATTCTTTAAATTTTTTGAAATTATTTGGGAACTTCGTAGTTTAGTTTTGAAAAAATATGTATTTGCATTCAAAATTGAATTGATGTACGTCTTCCATGACGAGTCATTCATCTTTTTACATTTTTCGGTTTTTAGAAATTGTTTTCCATCGTGCTACAACAGTTGAAAAACTGCAGCAAACGTAAATTTCAGCATAGTATTTTACCCTTTCAACACCTGCCGTTTAAAATTGGTAATCCGTTCGAGGAAAAAAAAATTATTCGAGATTATTCCGAGACTGCATCGTTTTCGGTATAATTTCGCAATGGAAATCTACCAAATGAAAATAACATCTCGCAATTAGCGCAACTCGTGGAACGAAGAACGAAACGAGGCGATAATAATGAATAAAATAATGTATCGTGAAGAATCGATAATTATATCGATTATGATTTCATTGAAGCGAAAATTTTCGGTTCCGTTTTATCGACGATGCTTTCAATGGAGAGGCGATATATGTAGGCAAACTACATAAATTATTCTATATCTAATCGTTGCCAACAAAGAAAAAATTTCTAGAAAAATGGCGATAAATTAACACCAGTTCAATCGACTCTTGATTTTAACAACCACTTGTTCCATTCCATTCACAATTACAGCACCATATCTAAACGTTGGTAATCTAATCATTTCCTATAAACAATTATCAATGTACTTAATAACGAATCGTCGAGGTTTCGCATCCAAATACGCCATATCCGTTTTCGTGCTTGAAATATATTTCGATGTTGGCGAAATAAGTAAATTGCGAACGCGAAATTTATGCTATCTTTGGATTATGACGCATCCGAGTACGTCTGCGTTATCAAAATTTAAATACTCGTAGAATGTCGATAATAGCTCGTTCGAGTGGTATATGGAATGTACGAGTAGTTGGTCAATTTATGCAACAGTCTAGATAACACGTTTTCTCAAACACGAGTAAATTCAAACATCTTTCCCAAAAGATACATCGCATTTTTTCGATTTGTCGAGACTGAAATCAAATTGAACGCATCTTCGGTCGAGAATTTGAGATTAAAACTATCCCAGATTGTGCGACACATCGAGGTGGTATTTGTAGACTCATCGATAGGGCTTTAATTTCCCAAAACACCTCTCTACGTATACAAATTCGCGCACGTGATACGATTTGACACAACGACGATGTTTCCATGCAATCCAAATAAAATGCCGGAGAGAAAAAGCACCAGCAGGGTAAATACTGTAACAGGACTATCGTTTTTTTAGCTATTTTTTCCTTTTTTTGCACGGCTGCTGCTGTTGTGTTCTCGAGTAATGATATGATTTTCCATCACGTTCGTCAGTCTCTTGGGCGCTGACGAGTTTTCGCGTTCCGGCGCGAAAATTTCGTTACGTTGTAAATATTTACACTTCATTGAGCATGATTCACGGCCACTGCATTCCAACACTCGCACAGGCTTCGTCATCTCTAGACTGCAGACTCGAAGAGCCTGTTCGTCTCATTTTTGCTCCATTCGATATTAAGAGTATTACCCTCTTTTGTCGAGCATAAAATCAAGCCAACGATTTTCGTCGCGACTGAGCGAGACAGGGAGGTAGATTGTTCGGGGTGGTGGATTTTACTCGTATTAATCATTCGTTGCCCTCGTTCGTACGTTTTGCTTTATTTATCGCGTTATGAGTATAAAATGTACTGAGTAAATCCTCCTATATCGATAAATTTCCCATCCCTGCGCCCTTTTCCTTCAACTTTTCACTGAAATATTCGTGACCGCAGCTGCGCCGCTGCCGCACGAACACGCCAACTTTTACGCCGTCGTACCGCAATTCATTACTTGCTCGTATGGCTTTTTATATTTCGTACGTGTACGATACATCAAAAAATGACAAAAACTACCAAAAAAGCTCGCTACGTTGCTACCTCCCGCCACCGCATCGCCTTCTTGCACATACTCGAGACACCCGAAGCGTTCCACTAGGTGTATGCTTTAGCCACACTCGCAACAACACCTTTCCAAAAACGTGTACGTGGTCGATATTGTGGAAAAAAGCCTCGCTGGCTTCGTTTCTAAAACAAAACAACACCTCTTCGCCTCCACCTTGTCACAAAACGTAGCATAATATATACGCGGCCGAGTACTACTACTCGCTGTAGCGATATTTCACAACGATTCCACGTCGTCTTCTGTCTTTTTTCTACGTAAAAAAAAGCAAAGAAAAAAGAAACACTAGGTACGTACTTTTAATTAGAAATATTTTCAAAAGAATAATAACGCATCTACGCGCGATACAACACAGGCCTCTCCCTAAAAGGCAACAAAAAAATTACCGGCGATTTCCAGCTTAATTGTTACGGTTATAACGGCGTCGTTTATTCGTCTTATTAGTTTTCTTCTCCCCCGGAGCTTCACGTGGCGAGTGGATCTATTCTTCGGATACCTTTTCACTTCTGGTTGAAGCGACAGGCTAAATAGTGAAGTCCTTTAATTAAAAAAGCAACAAAAAAAAGCGAAGTGCTGAAAAAAAAACGCATGTTCTTATAGTTTTAATTTAATGATGTGTCGTACAAACCGAATCGTTTTTTTTGAGCGATGTTTAGTGGGTTGTAATAGTATTTTTCTCACTTGTGCGATGAAGATTAGAAAGAGGAATTTTACCTTTTTTTATAAAAAAAATTATCTTCCAAACAATCGGTTTCCCAGTTTTTTTTTCATGCTAACAAAATTTTGCAGTCACCGTAATGTTATCTTAATGTTACAATGTGTTATAGTAGCATCTTGATAACGTTATTGTTGTGTTACTGTAGTGTTATTATATCGATATTACAAATATCAAACTGTGATCATAACCTTAAAATAATCAGTGTTTTGGAAAACGAAAACATTTTCAGTTTTTGTTTACCCCAGTTTTGTTCAACGAAAATATTAATATCTTTTTCTGTTTTCGTTTTTCTCTAAAACCCAAAAACATCTCGTTTTGTTTGGTTTTTTACTTTTTTTCACTTTTGATGAGTAATGAATGATGCAAAATCAAATTTTTAATTTATTTCAGAGATTTAAAACTTTAAAAAATTACATTTAAAGCACCATAAATGAATCAATATAACGAATTTCTACCAATTTTCTAGATTAAATCTCCTCCAACAGTATTTTATAATAAAATCAGATTTTTTACAGACGATAACACCATAACAACAGCAACAAAAATTCGACTTTTGTTTTTGTTTATCATAATTTTAATCCATTTTAGTTTTCGTTCTTTATCAAAAGCAAAAAGGCACGTTTTTTGTTTGTTTTCGTTTTTAAAAATTTCTCCAAACACCGAAAATAACACAGTGGTGAAAAACTGTAATCATTTCAGATTCAGTTTTGGTTTAGGGTTTTCAGTTTTTCTTGTTTCAGTTCATGTCTCGGTTTCAGTTCTCAGTTTTCAGTTTCATTTTTCCAGTTTTAGACTTGAAATTTGATGTTTTAATCCTTCTTTTTCTAAATACAAATCCATACTGTCGAAATCGTGATAATTTTAGGAAAATGAGGGTTAAAAGCAACAAATTTGAGTCAAAAACTGAAAAAATAGAGTACTGAAAGCTGAAAATTATTTCAGTTCTAGTTCAGGTTTTTAGTTTCAGTTTTTCCAATTCAGTTCCAGTTCAAGTTTCAGTAATAACGTCACGATAAAATGGTTTCAGTAGCATCGTAGCATCGCATGGAGTAAAACATGCGCTTTGATGATAATTCAATAACTTTTCCAATAACGTCCAACTCTTCTCATAATTCCACTTTTAAAAATCAATACAGGAAAAAAATACTAATTTTTTACTTTTATCTGCTAAAAGTGGTAGTTATTAAATATTTTTACTCTAAAATTGACGAATCCTGATTTTTTTCTTTTTTTTCTTGATATTGATTTTCAGAGAATATCTCAATAGAGGTAAATAAGGATAATTTGGCACTCAGCAAAAATTTTGAAACTAGGAGTAATTAATGGAATTTGGTTCCGATGGTTTAAAACTCTCCTGGTGAAATTTTTAGATCCTCACTTCACCGCTAGCTCCTCATGTAGCGGTAAATGTGTAATTTTGGTAAAAATTTTCAACTGAATTTTTTAAAACTTGCAGAAATGTTAGATACTACCAAGAGCCATTCATAGGAATTGAAAAAAAAAAAATTCGAACGTATCTTCTTTGTGAAATGAGACTTTTAAGTACTCCAACGGTTCTTTTGGTAACCCCTTTCAGAGGTGCAATTATAAAAATAATATAATGTTGTGTATCTAGTCCAAATGAACAATGTAAATTTTTTCAGAATTTTTCATAAGAGAGCCGTTTTTCATTTCTGAAGGGGTTGATTTCGGTCCAAGAAATATTTGTCCTATAATATCACTACAATGCGTCATTTTACTACCTGGGGGGAAAAACAATTTCAAAAAAGGGTTTAGCATGCCAAAAAACATGGATTTTGATACCCAACATGATATTTTCAAAATTTTTGAATTTTACCCCCTCCCAAATAGGGTTATTTCACTTTCTAGAAGAAAAGTGACTTCAAAACTGAATTCAGCGTGCTGAAAAATATACATTTCTATATCCATCATCATATTTTTGAAATTTTTGGAATTCACCCTCCCCTTGAGGGGGGTCATTTCGCTTCTGGGGGGGCAAAAAAAGTTTTAAAATGGATTCAGCACATCAAACAACTCATCTGGTGATAGTTTGGAGTTTGTAACTTTACGTAAACTTACGATTTTGATTTTTGAACACCTGAATTCTCAAATATCCCACTGTGAACCGCACCGAGCGAGGCACAGAATTCTGAATTTTTTTCTGGGCCAAACTAGCAAGGTTTAGGGGGTTAGGAGTGAAAAAAACGAAAAACATAGCTTTTTTGAAAATGAATCCATTTTCGGGACCCACACTGTCGCTTACTGATATCAGATGGTCATAAAATTTGGTATGAGTGAGTTTCAACTTGAAAAATATAATTTATTGAAAAAAAAACTTGATATCGAAACTAAAATCGAATCGAGTTGACAAAAATAGTAAGATTTGAATAATAACTTACAATAGTGTAGAGAAAAATGTTTCGAGATGTTATCGTACCTATAATCGAAATGGAGGAAACGATGAGGTATTTTAATTCGAAATTCGAACATCACACTCCGATCCCCTCCTCGCTGACAAACAACAAACGGAAAATTTAAGATGATTGTACAAATGGCAAACACACTCTCACATCAAAGATCAAAACAAGCATATTCAGCCGATGTTATTGTAAAGCACATGTATTTCAATAATGCAGCATGGATAAGGTATTAACATTAAGAGCACGAAGCGAAATACATAAGGAAGTCGATAATCACTTTTAATCAGTATGCGGCGTGATTACGTTTAAAACGTTTAATTAAGACTTGAAAAAAAATCTACATATAGGTTGGTATAGGTACGCTAAGAGTATTATTCCAAACACAGCGTAAGTTATGTAGGTATAATGAACTAAACGATAGCGACACGCGTTGAATAACGAATTGTCTATAAAGCTTCATCCATAGTCACAGAAGTCTCTTCGTTACACGCTATTTACATCACCTTTATAAAACGCCGACTAACGTACTCTCCGAAATTCTATACGCACACGTGATAATTTCATTTCACTTTTTTTCTCTCTCTCTCTTTTCATAACTTTCAATTTGAATACGAATGCGACATCGTAAAAATGATGAAAATTTTTCGATTTTTTTACGCATTACGTAGCACGTCGTCAGTCACATTAAGTATTTTCAATTTCATCGTGCTTATTTTTTTTTTCACCCATCGACGTAAGCATACGTACGAGAAAAACGATCTATTCGTCGATGTAGGTACCTATACCTACCCAAAATTACACACGGCCTATATCCACCGTCCTACCCCTTCTCGAAAAGTAAATTTAGCCATACGCTTACCTACCTTTCGATAATTGTTTTTTTCCTCCCAACTTTTTTTTTTAACACGCCTAGAATTTGATTAATGATCAAAGTAAATGAGAGCACGTTGAGGGCAACGTGCGGTAATATCGAGCTTCGCCTCCGTTCTTGTCTCCATTTGGTGCATGGGTGTGCTTGCGCGTCGTAAAAACAGATGCACCGCGAAAAGGTAGCTTATATGGACAAAAGGGTTTCCTACTAATGATAATGGAAAACCTCGACTACCTATATGAAGATAGGTAAGGTACCGAATATAATTCTCTATCTCGTACTACACACGGACACATACTATATGGGAGAGAGTGAATCATAATTTCAATAACAATATTTTTCCCTGCTCTATGCCCAAGTCCCTTACCCGAACAGCCTGAGCGTCGCGTCGTATAAGCTATCTCGTATACTATACTACATATAAGAACCCATTATTAAGCTATACGTATATGGGGAAGCACTATATACGATGTGAGGGTCATTTGTACCGATAAAGGCAAAAATGCTTTCTTTTTCGCCTCTCTGTCTCTTCCTTCGCTTTCCCTAAACGATTCGTTCATTATATTACACATTTCGGAAACAACTATACGCCGAGGATGTTGCCACGTTCGAAAACTGCAGCCGAAAGGAAAACATTTCACAGATCTAGATTCGTTATAGTCGACGGAAAAAAACAGAATTCGGATACAGTCGAGCATAAAAAGTCCTTTATGGGATATCGAAGAATGGTTTACTGGTGTGATTGACTTCGTATATTTGAGCAATTTTCTCAGATAAGAGTAGCAAATAGCCCAGAAGAAATTGAAATCGTAGAAAAAACAAATAGGGTTTGGAAATAACTACCTATATCTTCAAGGCTACGAAAAAAGTTTCGCTGTGGTCTGCATTCGAATTTCAAAAGGTCTAGGAGATGATTAATTCTCAAAAAAAAAAAAGTAATTTGAACTCGTATAATAAAATTTTACGTGATGGAAAATGTACAAGTTTCGATGGTATTGTTACAAGATTACTTTAAAAAAAAAAGGAAAAGCTCGTTTTTAGCCTAGCGTCCGTTTCGAAGGCGTCAATACGATAAAAGAATGCGATAAGAATTTTAAAATTTTCAACGACGATATCAAATTACCAGTAAATTCGGTATCTTTAAGATGAAAGATTGGCAAAACTGCATTATTATGAGTTTTTTTTTCAGTCAGTCGTCGCATAAAATGTCTCAATTCCTTCGAATTTTCCATTTCGTCATTTGAAATTTCATTTAAAAAAGTTTCTGCACGAGTGGTTTTTGCAATTCGTATGTTCATAACCCCTTCAATTTTCAAAGTAGACTTTCGATAATTCTAAATTTTTATGAGATTTCCCAACGTTACACGTGTAGTTTAATCCATGTTTTCCATTTAGTATGAACCGAAAGAAAATTTTTAGGAAAGAGGCCATTAAAACGTGCACTTAGGGGTGAGAAAGAGGGGGGTTTCGGAGTTGAAACATCCCTATTTCTGCACATGTAGAGATAGGGGTATATTTAGTATCATTTTCATGTACCTAATTCTGCCCTTCTGAACTCGAATTTGTCATTATTACTTTTCCGTTTAGAAGTAGGGAAATGGGACAATCGTTGAACTTGTGTGGCAGAAAATGATCAATTTTTGTAAAAATAGGGGTAAAATCGCAATTTTTCATTTTTTTGAGCCATGTAGAGAAGGCCAGTTCAGGGTGTCTACCGGACACGAAATAACGAAAAAAGCAAGAAATTTTGCTAAAAAACACGAAATTTTGGCAAAAAAAACAGAAGTTTGTTTTTGACAAAATTTCTTCAAATTTTAAATTGAAAAAGTATTAAAATTTCAGCTTTGAATGATCTTTTTTGCAAAATTTTTCGCCCTTTATCCGTTCAGGCTCAATGAATATCTACTTTTAAAAACGAAATTACTGATTATTTTCAAAATTTTACATAAAATCACATGTTTTCTTGCCAAAGCTGCCGACCTCTGAATCAATGATTTATTGGGAGAGGATGAAAAGGGTCTGGACTCCCTTTACGACAGATATGTTGGAAAAAATAGTGAAATTTTAGCTTTGAATGTCTTTATTTTCAAAAAAATTTATCCTTGCTTCGCTCGGATTTGGACCCACTAAATTAATTTATTTCGACAGAATAATGAATATAGTTTGCTTTTACATGAGAGCGTTTTTTCACCCCCCTCCCCCTCCCCAATGTCTGTCTGGTTATGTTACTATCTGAAAAAATTTAGATTTTTGTTCAATTTAGCTTGACACTTTCCAAGTTAGAGTTACGAATTGGTAATTTTCAGTAACTGCTTCAGGAAGTCTGCTCCCAGCCCCCAAACTTATTGAAAAATCTTTTGGTTCGTCCCCGATACAAGAGGACAGCCTTCTAGTTCGATTTGAGTGGCCCTCGTAAAATGCTTTTTTTGGGGGTAAATAGAATCTGAAAGGTTGAAACTGCCAAAAGACAGTTCTAGGGCAGACAATAAATCTGAGTACATGCTGAAAACGACCTCTTGATTTGAGTGGGTTGAGGGCATCATTCAAGGGGTTTTAAGGTCAATAAAGGCTAAATAACAGTGTTCTGCCCCTCATAATTGCTGTAGGACTGTGATTTTCAGTTGTGTTGCACATCTTTCGATTACCTAGATTGATATCGACCAATTATATTTTCCACGGTTTTGCTCCTCCCCCTCTTTTTATAAAAAAAACTCTGAAAAAGACCCAAAAGGTACACACAACAACTATTGGTGCTTGAATTGGCAGAATTTTTTCATTTTCAGAACTTAGCTCTTCCTTACTTCAAAGTAGAAAAAAAATAATAGAATAAAAAATGATGGATTCTCAACGTTCTACAACTTTTGTTCGGAACTTTTTTTCGTATCGTCAATTTAGCAAATTTTTTCATCCGGGTGTCCCCAAAAAAATTCCGTTGCAGAATCAAGATACGATAAAAAAACTTGAAACAAAAGTTGTAAAGTATTAAAAATTCATAATTTTTTGTTCTACAATTTTTTTTTTCTATTCTGCAGGGGTGAGAAGCCATTGTTCTTAGACGATAGGAATTTATGATTAGTTACAGACGCATGAATTTTTACGAAAATTGGCTATTTTCTGCTACACAAATTCAACGATTGTGCCACTTTTCTACTTTCAATCGAGAAATTAATGAAGGTTTCGAGTTCAGGAAAGTCGAATTGAATGAAAATGATACCAAATTTTACCTTACCCCTTCATGTTCAGAAATAAGGGTATTTCCACTCCTAAAATCCGTTCTTGCTCGTTCTCTAACGGCTATTTTTGATAGCTTCCTTCTCCAAAATTTTCTGTTGGTTCATACTAAAAGAAAAATCAATGTCGGCTGGTATTCAAAAAAAAAAAATATCCTGAAAAGAACAATTGTCCCTTCAATTTTGAAGGTAGGCAAAATCTGTCTTCAATGTTATTTTTTACTTCGAGTCGAAGTTATACCAAAAGCATGCGAATTTCCAAGTAAGTATATTGTGTAGGTACATTTCTCATTTTTGTAACGTGCCAAAATCATTTCGAATTACTGAGAAAAACCTATTTACGAACTCCCAAGGATTATTAGAAAGCTGAAACATTTCTCGGGGTGAAAAACCAATAACACAGGGCTAAAATAGATTCCATCGAGGTGGGTGGCCTCTAAATATCCAAAAAACTGAATTTTTTGGAAAATTACGCACTTTGAGAACTCATAGCTCCGCTCCCAGGAGTCAAATAAGGCTAAAATTTAGTACGGATAAGTTTCAACTCAGAAGGCACCACGTGCCTATAAAAAAATTGCCAAAATCGTACATTTGCACTGTACTGTTGAATAAAATCTCGTATTTTCCACTACCCCTCCCTCGCCTACCTTCGAAACGTGAATGAAGTACATCTTCACGTATTCATTTTTTGCACTTCTTTCGCTACAAAACGTTGAAAAAACTTTTCTTAACAGATGTAGAAAAAATTTCACGAAATTTGTGCTCGAAAAATTTCCAAACCATACATTTGATAATTTCCAGCTACGCCACGTTCGGCCAACTTTCTTCTTTCGAGTGTGCAGACTTTTGAAAGTTGAACAAAGTTGTTTAATTAGCCCCGTTGGTCACTTGGGTAATCTGATAGCTTATCTTTGTATACGTGGATTCATTTCGGAGAAAAATTTCTCCGAAGTGGAAATGAGTTGCCATTTTATGGGCCCAAAAATATATAGGTACCGATGCGCGAAAGAAAAACATTAACGAGCCTCGTAGCCGGCGTTATTTAACAATTGCCACGCCGCAAAAAAAAAACGAAATTACCGAATAAAAGTGAATAGCGAGATAAAAAATAGAAAAATAAAAGCGCCAACATAATAAACGAATTAATTATGCAAATTTGAATTTGAAAATAAAAGTACGACGCGGGCGGTGTGAATCAAAAAGTTATACTCGGACCCACGTTGTGATGGAGGGGTTCGCCCTTGCCCTCTTGTGTACTCGTATTATGGTAAATTAATCGTGAAAGAAATGAACCAAGTTGCGGTAGGCGCCTAATAATGTAATGCAAAATGTAGGTACGTTTTGTCGGAATTGTAGGGCAGTTGAGCATTTTGTTTGTGTTTTATCGCCGGGCTACGATTTATACAAGGAACAATTTGGACAATGGTAAATTTCGTATGTCAATTATAACGCTCGGCTGGACAGCTTTGGTTCTATATACGACTTCGATTTGGACAAATTGATATGTTTATGTGTATAGGTATAGGTACACAACGCTGCACGAACCAATTGCCGATGTAATCTTTTTACCTACCTAGACCTTGCGGTGTTCTGTTATTTGTTGGCCAATTGAGCGTTTTTCTAGCTGAAAGAGAAAAAAAGGGTGCGTATTTGCAGTCGAAATAACACTAAAAAGGGATTAAAGTGGAAGGGGTTAAATTAGATTAGAGGCGTTCGCATAGTTTTTTGAGTAGAAAAATGTTGTGTATTGTGAAGTTGGGGTTGGGGTGCGTTTTTTTCAAAATGATTTTTAATAGTGAAAATAAATCGAATGGGTAACATGTCTGAATTGAAATAATCTACTGGGTGGATCTTGGATCGATTTTGAATTTTTTTTTGGAAGATGGAGAGAGATGTGTGGAAGCTGATGTGATATTGTAATGTGAAAAACACTTGTTGAAAATCTCAAGCTAGTCGTCTTCTTATTTAATCTGAATCAGTATTTTCATTTTTCTTTGATGCTTGAAACAATTGAAAAATTTATTTCTGAAAAAAATGATTTTTTTACTGAATTCAATTTTAATTCTCGAAGAACTTTTTATAGAGTTCTTGAGAACATTTTACAATTCAATTAAAGAGAAATAAAATTACTTTTCGATTGAAAAAGTTTTCAAAATTTTGTGAATGTTGATTGAAATGAATGAAAAATTGTTAAAAGTAACATTGTTTCAAAGATTTGTTGAAGGTGGCATTGAAATTGGGAGAATCTTTTCTTTGAAACGAGGAGCAATTCCCATATTTCAATTTAGTTCCACGAAACAAGAAAATGACGATAATACGAAGAGGTAAATCAGGAACATAGTCGAAAAACAAAAAAGAAAAGGAAAGAGTCAAAATTATAATAGAAATTCAGATTTTCATTTACTTTTTGAACTTAGAAAATTTTAGAGATAATGCTGACTTTTAGATATTTATTTTTATCAGACTCAACTTTTAGACATTTTGTTAGTTTTTTTTTAACTTTGAAAAAATTTTCTGATTTCCATTGATTTTTTTTATTTGAAATTTTCCAAGTTCAAAAAGTTTACCTGACATATCAGAAAGTTACCCTGATTTGTAAAATTTTCAATGTTCAAAAAGCTTAAATTATTTGTCTGACAAAATGTCTAGAAATCAGAATTATCCCAAGTTCAAAAAATCAATGAAAATCAGAAAATTTTTTCAAAGTTAAAAAAAAACTAACAAAATGTCTAAAAGTTGAGTCTGATAAAAATAAATATCTAAAAGTCAGCATTATCTCTAAAATTTTCTAAGTTCAAAAAGTAAATGAAAATCTGAATTTCTATTATAATTTTGACTCTTTCCTTTTCTTTTTTGTTTTTCGACTATGTTCCTGATTTACCTCTTCGTATTATCGTCATTTTCTTGTTTCGTGGAACTAAATTGAAATATGGGAATTGCTTCTCGTTTCAAAGAAAATTTTCGCTTTTCATTTTGCCACACACAACCATTTTTTAATCTAATTTCTTGAAACTTGATTATGTCACTTTCGAGAAAATATAGTGAGCAAATTTTATCATTACGAGTCAATTCTCGGTTGCGTGTTGGGACAAGTTGCGCCCAAATTTCAAAAGTCTTCGTATCTTGTAAAGAAATGTTGAATAAGTATGAATTCATTGACAATTTGAAATAGTTAGAAGAATTGAAAATTTTGCTAATAATCATACCTCAGGTGGCGTGAAAAGCGAAGGATTTCTTCTTCCTTGAACTTTATTTTCATGGGTTGATTTTTTGTACCCCGTTTTGCAACCGGGTACAAAACATACAGGCATTTTTAAAATGAAAATTTATATAAAAAATTAACTTGAAATTACAGATTTCATGACACTTTTCTTATTAATTTCCATTACATCGATAACACTCCCGGCTACGTAAACACTACGCGAACAACTGATAACAAATCGCGGATAATGGGAAGACAGCGCGCGATGTGGCAGTTTATATAAGCTTTATTGCAATAGGTGGTTTTACAAAATATTCCCATTATTACAGTCGGCGTACTTGTTATATGTCTATATTACTTTAGTCGTCACCTTCGGGTTGGTCGTGGTCGGGTTCGTGTTCATTCGATGTGTCATGATCGGTGAGTTGTCGTGTCCGGTGTTTTTGGCAGGTGGAAAATCAGGGGACATCCCTGGCTCGTATTGGGAGAATCTCTACACAATAAAGTTTTTACAATTTTTTTTATTTTAACCATTGCTTCTTTAAAAACTTACTTACCTACTTGAAGATGCAGCTATTATTGCCAAAAATTGACATGTACGAGCGGTTTGATGAAGGACCTTCCCCCTGATGAGATGGTAAAATCGAACAGTCGTTAAATTCACAGATAATATATATATTCACTTCGTTCATAATAGATAGCCAACTCTACCTGA